>PVIU01003581.1:0-80201 GCA_004026605.1 Ondatra zibethicus | reverse complement strand
ATACTTCCCACTTTCTCTTCTATAAGGTTCAGTGTGGCTGGCTTTATGTTGAGGTCTTTGATCCATTTGGACTTGAGTTTTGTGCATGGTGATAGATATGGGTCTATTTTCATTTGTCTACATGTTGATATCCAGTTATGCCAGCACCACTCGTTGAATATGCTTTCTTTTTTCCATTTAATATTTTTTGCTTCTTTATCAAATATCAGGTGTTTGAAGATGTGTGGATTGATATCCGGGTCTTCTATTTGGTTCCATTGATCGTCCTGTCTGTTCTTATGCCAATACCTCACCTTTCTTTTTTGACCCTCGCTTCTTACTCTTCTGGTACAATTACTGTTTTACCGCATATAGACAATTAAGTTACAGAGTGTATAGTCTTCAGGGATATCAACCATCACCATCCATAAGTACACCTGTCTCTCACCTCTGAAAACCTCATAATTTCCAAATGATGCCACAGTCTGGACTTCTACCTCTTGAGATAGCCATTCCTTCACCTTTAAAAGAAGGGGAGGAGGCTCCAGAGCCTTCTATGACTTACCATCCTACAATCCTGCAGTGACTAAACCAGAAGCTCCAACCAGGGCCCTGTGAAGCCTCCACTTAGGGCGATCTTCATCTCTTGTTAATGACTTGACCTTGTTCAATTGTCTTGGGAATGTAAGCAAAAGAGGCCAAAAATAAAAGCAAAAGCCCCACTCAACGATCTGGCCTGATCTTTTTTGTTTTGTTTTTCAAGACAGTGTTTCTCTGTGTAGCCCTGACTGTCCTGGAACTCACTCTGTAGACCAGGCTGGCCTTGAACTCAAAGGTCTCTAAGCCTCAGATTCCCCACTGTTGGAATGAAAGGTGTGCACCACCACACCAATTATTTTTTAAATGTGTATGAATGTTTTGCCAGCATGTAACTGTACCACATGCATGCTGCACCCATGAAAACCAGAAGGAAAGGATTTGATCTGCTGGAACTAGAGGTAGAGATGGTTGTGAGCCACCACGTAGATAAAGGGAACTGACCTTAGTCCTCTGCAAGGGTAGTGAGTGCTCTTAACCACTGAGCCATCTCACCAGCCCAGATCCACATCTTACACAGACACTTGGAACTAACCCCTCCTGACTCATGGAATATTACACAAATGGTCAGTTCAAGGAAAACAAGTTTTGTCATAAAATTTACTATTAAGATAATGGGAGGCCCATCTATTCCCTCAAACATAAGCCTGAACAAGAGCCTCACAATGGTCAGACCAAGTAACGTTTCCAACCCTTTTCAGGGGCGCAACTTCCCTCTCTGGGAACTCGTTTTTTCTTGAAGTGCATTTCAGCAAGTTCTGTTCATGTCTCGGACAATTCTTCTATGGCTGAGTCATCACCCTTCCCAAAAGTGTCTCACATAGCAAACACTATGCTTCTTTCCTATATGCACAAACTTATAATAAAGCTTAATCTATAAGTAATGCATTTTTCATACATATGTGTTTAAAATTATGATGAAATTTCATTTATAAGCTAAGCATACTAAGAAATTAACAATGATAAACTAAAACAACTATTCTGAAATAAAGTATCTATGGATGTGATCTGTTCCTGGAATTTTCCACTTCTTTTTTGTTGTTGTTTTTCATTTTTTGTTTTGTTTTTTGAGACAGGATCTCTGTGAAACAGTTCTGGCTGTCCTGGAACTCACAGAGGTCCACCTGCCTCTGCCTCCCAAGTGCTGGGATTAAAGGCGTGCGCCACCACCACATGGCTCCATTTCATGTCTTCTGACAAGAGTTGCTAGCAGATAACTAAAACTACAGGAAGTAAAACAGGAACAAAGGGTGTAATATCTAATCACCATTGCTCACCTGACTGGGTTTGGGATAGCCTAGGAGACACACCTCTGGTCATGTCTGTGAGGTGTTTCTGGCAGCTTAACTGAGAAGACTTATCCGACTCAGTGACTAGAGACCTAGTCTGAATAAAGAGGAAACGGGGAGGAGGAAAGCCTACTGAGCCCTTGAATTCATCTCTCCTGCTTCCTGACTACAGACACAACACGAGCAGCCACATCAGGCTCTGGCCGCCATCGTGGACTGTACGCTCAAACACAGTAGGCCCTTCTCTCTTAAGCTGCTCCTTGTCAGGTATCTGGTCACAGGAAAAGTAGCTGACAGCAATGAGGACTCTGCTGCTTACCTGGGAGAGGGAAGATGGTTAGCGTTTCATAAAGCAAGAATGCTGGCTTAAACACGTTTAACGTCATGGGCTCCTTCAGTTATTGTACATGTATTTGTTCACAGCAAAGAGCAAAAGGACGAGAGTCATTAGGTGGGATGCATGGTGCACTTAGGGTGCCTGAGCCAGGCTCTGGGAACTTCACTGCAGGAGCTCCATGAAGCCATGCAACCCTCTTAGCGTGTGGGTCCTACTACTGCCACCTTCAGGATGAAGTAGAAGCTCACAGTTTAAGGAACTTGCCAAGGGGATATGAAAAATCAGAGAACAGCACTTTCCTTGACAACCAGTCCCTCAGGTGGGACACTGAAGGGCATGGCCTTTGCTCTGAATGGTGTGACTGACTCCCCAGGAGGATGTGGTGACAGGGAGTAAAGTGGCTCTATTTGCCCACCAAGACCTTTGCTCCAGAGCTAGGCTCTCAGTAACTCATTAACATCATTAGTGGCCAAGATAAATATCCAGTGGCCAGTCCCGAAAAGCAAGCCCAGGGGCTTCAAGGCTGGGCAGGGGAGGTCCCTGGAGCTTTGATGCCTTCCCTCCCCTCCATCCATTCTAATTCTGCAGGTCTGCTTCTCCATGTGTTGCGTAAGCAAAACACAGCAGCCCATCCAGCTAGGTCTTTTCTTTTACACTAATTTTTTATTTTATTTTATGTATACGGATATTTCGCCTGCATGTATGTCTGTGCACCACTTCCATGTTGGCTCCCTGGAGGCCAGAAGATGATATCAGATCCCCTGGAACTGGAGTGATAGACAGCTGTGAGCCACCATGTGGATGTTGGGAATTAAACCTAGTTCTCTGGAGGAGTAGCCAGTGCTCTTAACTGCTAACTCATCTCTCCAACCCCAGTTGTTGGAGATGTTTTATTATATAAGTGAAAATCTAATAAGGGACTTGTTCAGACCCAGAGAGTTTCTCCAACACCCTCAAGTACATTATTTTTTAAAAGATGTATTTATTTAATGTGTGTGAGTGTTACCTGTATGTATGTATGTACACCACATGGGTACCAGAAAAGAGCATTAGATCCCTAGGAACTGGAGTTACACTGTTTGGGTGCTGGGAACTGAACCCAGGTCCTCTACAAAGCAGCAAGTGCTCTTAACCACTGAGCCATCTCTCCAACTCCAAAGTACACATTTTTAAGAGTTCAAATTTTACTTTCCTAGTGAATTCCTGATGTTCTCCTACCCTTGCCCTGCCCAGTCTTTCTCACTTTGCTCCCTTGTTTTGTTCTACAGCAGTGGTTCTCAACTTTCCTAACACTGCAACCCTTTAATTCAGTTTCACATGTTGTGGTGACCTCAGCCATAAAATTATTTTTGTTGCTACTTCATAACTTTAATTTTGATATTGTTATGAATCTTAATGTAAGATACAGGATATCTGATATGCAACCCTTATGAAAAGATTATTTGACCACCAAAGGGGTTATAATCCCCAAGTCGAGAACTGCAGGAACATCTAAAACCCTATGTCTGAGCGAGGCATACAGATCCATGGGAGAATATCTGCCTACCTAGCATGCATGACACCCTGTGTTCATCTCCAGCACTGCAAAAAACATTACACATACCAAAACCAAAAAACCTCTGTTTTGTTTGATTATTACACTTTATTTATTTATTGTTTGTCTCCCCAACAGGATGCAGCCTCACAAGGGTGGATCTGGTGTGTTCGGCTGTGTTTCCAGTAACTGGAGCAAGGCTAACACACAGCACAAACTCAGTCTATGTTTGGGAAATAAATGAATGGGGCATAGATGCAAACAGATAGACAGACAGAGACTAAAGCCTGAAAGTTAAAGAGAAGCCCTGACCTAGAATGTGGACTCAGACTCGGGGACCTTCCCATTCCAACCATCACAGCAGAATTAGTGCTCAGAGACTAAAACCTTGTCAGTATCCCTGGGACAAACCCAGTTTTCTAGCCGAGCTTCACCATTCTCATCTATAAAATAGAGGATAGAGCAATGGGACTATTGGAGAAAAGGCCTACAGTTAACATCGCTACTTCTAACTTCCTAATGGATTTCCTCATTCCCATCTCCCCATTTTCTTAATCAGCCCCTTAACATTTATAAAGCATTTTTGGTTCCTGTAGGGCTAGACCAGAACCCAGGGCCTGGCATGTACCAAGCAAGCACTCATCTCTGACCTACACCCATTCTTTAAAACCCCATTTGTGACCGGGCGGTGGTGGCGCATGCCTTTAATCCCAGCATTCGGGAAGCAGAGACAGGCGGATCTCTGTGAATCTGAGGCCAGCCTGGTCTACAGAGTGAGTTACAGGACAGCCAGAGCTGTTACACAAACAAACAAAAGCATCATTCGTACCTGTGTGCAAGCCTCTGCACTAGAGACTGGTGTCAGGTATCTTCTCTACTACTCTCCACCTTAAGTTTTGGCAACAGTGTCTCTTACTATACCTGGAGCTCATTAATGTGGCAAGACAATCTGGTCAGCAAACTTAGGGAAACTTCTGTCTTTTCCTCCCAGCACTAGAGTTACAGGGACTCATCACACCTGGCATCTGTTTGTTTGGAAACAGGGTTTCTTTGTGTAGACCAGGATGACCTCAAACTCAGAGATCTGCCTACCTCTGCCTCCCTAGTGCTGGGATCAAAGCAGGTCGTACACCACCACCATCCAGCAAGTCTGGCTTTTTACATGGATGCTGGAGATCTGAACTCAAGTTCTCATGTTTACATGGCAAGCATTTACAGACTTAGCTATCTCCCCAACCATAAAGGCTTTTTTCTTTTGTCTCCCCAAGACAGGATTTCTCTGTGTAGCTTTGGAGCCTGTCCTGGAACTTGCTCTGTAGACTAGACTAGCCTCAAACTCACAGAGATCCACCTGCCTCTGCCTCCAGAGTGCTGGGATTAAAGGTGTGCACCGCCACCGCCCAGCCCATAAAGTTTTATTTTTCATGCCATTCCTCTACTTGGTGCCCACAAAGCAAAGTCCAAATATCTCTGAGTCTCTATTTGCGATTCTAGCTCCCTTTTAAATTTGGTGATTCTGGAGCTAGGTTTCCCTACTGCAGCGTTCTCAGACTAACACTATCAGCACAGTCTAAGAATTCACTCAGAAATCTCAGGCTCCCCCACAGACTACTGTACAAAAGCTCAGGGGAAGGGACTATGAGGCAGGGCTAGCAATTTAACTTTTTAAGGGGGTGGGGCAGGGTCTCATTACTCACCCTAGGCTAGCCTGGAACTGCCTACACAGCACAGGCTGGCTTCAAACTGGTGATCTAATTTTTTTTAATTCTAGCCTGGAGGTGCTAGAATTACAAACATGCACCATGCATGGCTACAATCTCCATTTTAGAGTGTGAGTGTGTGTTCCTGGTACTGGTACATCTGTGCACACAAGCAAAGAGTATCTGGTTCCTCCTCTATTCCTTTGGGACAGGGTCTCTGCTTGAACTGGGAGCTTGCCCTTTTTCCTCCCTTAGGCTGACAGCCAGCAAGCCCCACTGATCTTCCTGTCTCTGTTCACTAGAGTACTAGGGCTACAGGCACATGAGACCGCATCCAGCTTGTCACATGGGTGATGGAATTCAAATCCAGGTCTCACGGTAACACAGCAAGCACTGCTAACTGCTACCATCTCTCCAACCCAATCTGAGCTTTAAACAGTCTTACAAAGGCCAAATTTGGTGAAGAATGCCTATAATATTTCAAGGTCATCCTTGAAAGGCACATAGTAAATTTGGACTATATGAGACCTTATCACCAAGAAGAAACAAACAAAAAACCCTAAAGATGCAGGCATAACGGCAAACATCTCTTTTTTTTTTTGTTTTTTGGTTTTTTGTTTTATTTTTTGTTTTTGTTTTTCAAGACAGGATTCTCTGTGTAACAGTCCTGGCTGTCCTGGAAGTCACTCTATAGACCAGGCTGGCCTCTGCCTCCCAAGTGCTGGGATTAAAGGTGAGCGCCACCATCGCTCAGCTAGTGGCAAACATCTTTAGTCCCAACCTTTATGAGTTTAAGGCTAGCTTGATCTACTTGGCAAGTTTCAGGACAGCCAGGGCTACATACCCTGTCCCCAAAACAAGTCTAACAAACACTAATGGGACTGGAGAGGTGGCTCAGTGAGTAAGAGCACTTGCTGCTCTTGCAGAAGACCTGGGTTCTGTTCCCAGCACCCACACCTGGTGGCTCACAACCATCTCCAGCTTCAGAGAACCCAGCTCCAAGGAACTGGATGCACCCCTCTGGCCTATCTGGCCCACACTCAGATGCACACATACTAAATGATAAAAATAGGCTGAGCTTGGTGACATAGACCTTAAATCCCAGCACTCAGGAGGCAGAGGCCAGTAGATCTTTGTGAGGTCTATAGAGGGAATTCCAGGCCAGCCAGGGTTAGAGTTAGACCCTGTATCAAAAACACAAAACAAGGGCCAGAGAGATGACTCAGCCATTAACAGCAATGACTGCTATCGCATCGGACCTGAGTTTGGTTCCCAGCGCCACCAGGCACCTCACAACAGCCTGCAGCTCCAGTTTCAGGAGCGCTGGCCTTTGCAGGCTCCTGAAGACATGAAAAGTAAAGCAAATAATTTTTAAAATCTTAAAACAAAAACCCTAACCAAATAAATAACAAGGGCCTACAAAGCTAGGAATGGTAGCAGCCACATGTGATCCCTCAGTACTTAGAGGGCTGAAACAGGATGATTCCAAGTTCACCTTAGAGCTGGGCTACAAATGGAGTTCAAGGCCAGCTTGGGCAACTTCGTGAGACTAGGTCTCAAACGCAGTGTTAAAGGGCAAGGAATACAGCATTGTGGTAGAACACTTGCCTGGCATTCACAAGGCCCTAAGTTCAACCCCAGTCCTGAGAAGAATCAAAAAGAGCTGCCCCAGCGACTAGTCCAGCCCTTTTCTGTGAGACTCGCCCACAGTTTCACCTCAGCTCTTAGTTAGTTTCCCACAGCCCTGTCTTTTCCCACAGCTATACAGTGAGCCGCAGACTATCACCCTTCCATTCCCCATGTGACCTAGCACAGTGCTTCTGACACAATAGCTCAGAAATTATTCCACCTAGATGAGAACATTTCTATCTCCTGAGGCAACAGTATCATAGACATCAATGCTCACACTGGCAATGGAAGTCAACAGCCTGATGTCTCTCCAAGTGTGAAGGCTCGAGAACCTCAGAACTTTCTAGACTGGGATGCTCAGCTCTCTAGGTCCTGAAACATCTTCTCAGTTGGAGCTGGCTGCCACACTTCTGCTGATTGTGAGAGAGGTGTTTTCGGCTTTGAGAACTGAAGTTTGGGGCTGCAGGTGTAGCCCAGCGGAAGAGTGCTTGCCTAGCACACATGAGGTCCTGTGTTCAGGCCTCATTGTCACGGGGGAACACATCATAAACACATAAAAACAAGCAGGACCACCATGACTACTAAAGGCTGTTGGTAACAAGATTAGTGTAGAAGTAACACGAACTTCTCTTTCTTTTCTTTTTTTTTGGTTTTCGAGACAGGGTTTCTCTGCAGCTTTGGAGCCTGTCCTGGAACTAACTCTTGTAGACCAGGCTGGCCTCGACCTCACAGAGATCCGCCTGCCTCTGCCTCGAGTGCTGGGATTAAAGGCGTGCGCCACCACTGCCCGGCCTTTCTTTCTTTCTTTCTTTTCTTTCTTCCTTCCTTCCTTTCTTTCAAAAGAATCTTGTTATATATCCCAGGCTTAGTTTCTGTACTCATGAGTACAAGTATGCGCCATTATCCCTGGATAATAGCATTGTGTATTGAGCAGCTACTACACACTACAAGTTAATCCTCACAGTACATTTATTTTTAACTTATTAATTCTTTGAGAATTTTGTACAGTGTGTTTTAATTATATTCACCCCTCCTTTTACAGTAAAATTTTAAAACAGTGAAGCTGGCTCATCAAGTAAAGTGCTTGCCATGCAGTGTCTTTACCACAGGTCTTTGGAAGAACTGCCAGCCCCAAGAGTGACTCCAGAAAGATAGAGAGCAGGCTGAAGATCAGCAAGAAGAGGTGGTCTCGGGTCTCAATATAGGGCCAGAGCAAAAATAAATAAATAAATAATAATAATAATGCAAATCATTAAGGGTAAGTATCATAGGTAAATGCTGAGTGTCTTCACAGCTCATATCAGGGCTTACCATGCCCACTGTAACAGAAAGACACCAAGGCTCACCAAGAATCATCCAGGATTGCCACATTAGAAGCAGCAGGTTGCCTCTAACCCCTCCCCCATCCCTTTGTGACCTCTGGGTGTTTGCCACACTAAAGATCCTACCACTGTTCCTTTCTCAGCCTCGGTGTCTCCATTCATCTGGAAAACATGGTTTCCTAAAGATGAACTTGTGCCAGGCAATGGTGGTACATGCCTTTAATCCCAGCACTAGGGAGGCAGAGGCAGGTAGATGTCTGTGAATTCAAGGCCAGCCTGGTCTACAGAGCGAGTTCCAGGACAGCCAGGGCTACACAGAGAAACCCTGTCTCGTAAAAACAAAAAACAAAGATGATCTTGTAGCTGGATATGGCTTGGTGGTTAAGAGAACACACTGCTGCTCTTGTAGAGGACCCAGGAGTTGGTTCCCAGCACCACATCAGTAGGGCGGCTCACAACTGCCTGGAACTCCAGTTCCAAGGGATTTACCTCCTTTTCCTAGCTCAATGGCACCTGCATTCCTGTGCACGTTCTCATTCTCTCTCCTCTCTACACATACATTAAAAAAAGTAAATTTCTTTATAGAAAAAAAACCAAAAAACCAGACGATCTTGGGCCAGTGAGATGTAAAGGCACCTGCTGCCAAGACTGACAACCTGAGTTAGATCCCTGGGAGCCACACGTGCCATAGAATAGACATGCATGTGCGTAAGCACACACATGAATACAAGTGTTCATTTGCACAACCACACAAAATAATTTTTGGATTATATTATGCATGAGTGTTTTGCCTCTCTCTCTGTGTGTGTGTGTGTGTCTGTGCACCATTGTACACCTGGAACCTATGAAGGCCCAAAGCGGGTGTCAGATCACCTTTGAAGTGGAGTTACAGACAACTGTAAGTGGTCACATATGTGAGCTGTGAATCAACCTGGGTACGCAGAAAGAGCAACCAGTGCTGCGCCATCTCTCTAGTCCCCAAAAGAATTGTTTTTTGTTTGTTTTGTAAGACATGGTCTCTCTATGTAGTCCTATCTGTCCTAGAGCTGGATATGTAGACCAGGCTGGCCTCCAACTCAGAGATCCGCCTGCCTCTGCCACCTGAGTGCTGGGATTAAAGGTGTGCGCTGCCACCATCAGGCTTAAACTAATTTTTTAATGTAAGAAGATTATTTTTCTGGATATCCTTTCAACTCTCACAATGACAGAAATTGCTTGAGGCCCAGGCTTGGGCAATGGGTAACACAAACATGGCTTCTTCAGTCCTCAACAATCCAATGAGGTCTAGAGATAGTATTGTTTAGTAGGCAGAAAGAGCACCAGCCTAGCGTACCTGAGCTCCTGGATTCTTTTCCCAGCCACACAAAACAATCCTGTCAGACCCGTCCTATTTCCTCCTTCTATCCAAGGTCATCCCTCCACAAAAGGCTGTTTACAAAGTACAACCCAGGCTCGTTTCCCTACATCAGCTTCCCCTCTCCGATATCTCCGCTTTCCAAAAGTTCCCATGCACAGTGATCTAATGGGGGACTCTATGGCTTCACTCCCGGGCTGTGGCAGGAGGAGCGCAAATTCCTTTCCACAGGTGTGAGGACAGGTGTTTTCTCTTCTTTAGCAAATGTTCTTTGCACTTACCCTGTCCTCAAACCTGTGAGGGTGCGGGGCTGTGGAAACAGGAGACCAAGAGAAGGACAGGTTAGCACTGGGTCAGAAGTGCTCAGGGTGATAAGTGCAGAGATAGTGGTAGCACAGGGCACAGCACGGAGGAGGGAGGAGCAGCCCAGAGCCAGTCAGGGGCAGCCAAGCCCTCCACAGCCAGAGCTGAGCCTCTCTCCACCAGCGGTGGTGCAAAGTGCAGAGTGCATCATGAGACCTGGGTCCTACCTCCAGAGCAGCCTCTGCACGGCTTGGAGACTGACCTTGACCAACTCCCACCCGCTTCTGTTGACCCACACAGAACAGTACAGTGCAGGGCTCGGGACCACTTTTGGAATTCCCACTGTACCCTAGTCCTCTCCTTCCTCCTACAACTTCCTGAGGGAGGAGCTGCCTGGCCCAGAAGCCCCCAGCGCGTGCTAAATCACAAAGGACAGACTAAAGGGCTGCTACCACTGTCCTCTGCCTTCGCCCCCCCCCACTCCCCGCTCCAGTGCTCAAGACCTGTCCCTCCCACTCACCTCATTTCTTATTCTCAGCCCAGACCCAGGTCCTAAACAGGACAAAGAACCTGCCCAGCAAGGCATGATAATGCACGCCAGTAATATCTACGAGGCCGAGGCAAGAGGATTCCGAGTTCGAATCACATGTAGTGTGAACCTGCTTAAAAAATAAAACCCTACCCGTATATTTTCACCTCCCTCATTCTTTCTCAGACTCTCCTCAGGCCTACATCCTGGCAGCTCCTCCTCTAACCTCTGAATTCCAAACCCAAGAGTCTGCTCTTCATTCCAGCCCCCTCCCCTGCCCCTGTTCCGGGCACGCGGTCGGCCCCGTCGGCCTCTCACCGCACAGCAGCCGCAGCCGTGAGATCCCCAGCGCGGGGTCCCTGCTTCCCCAGCAGCCGCCGTACCGCTGCAGAGATGATGCACAACCGCGGAGCCATGTTGGACCGGAGCAGGTCGCAGGAAGGCCACGCCCCAGACCGGTGGCGGGGGCGGGGCTTAGAGAAAGCCACACCTCCGCCTCGCCAGCCTACCTTTCAAGAACAGCCAGATGGAAACCCTCCAAATCCGTTGCCACACCTCTAAGCTCCTGGAGCTCTGCAGCTAACTGGCTCCGTTCCCTTGAACACCCCTTTCCCCACGCTGTACCTCAGAATTCACCTCGGTAAATGCGGGCGTCGAACAATAAGTTCTGGACATTCGGAGGACACACCAAAGAGGGTCTGCATACCCCAAAATTGTATAAAAGTTTTGTGTGCCTGTCAGTTCCCTTCCTACTAGGGTACTGGGGGTGGAACCCCTGCAGGACTTCACACGTAGTTTGTGATCTTCTGGGTCAAGGCATCAGCAGTGTTTATCTCATCAATAGAACAGACACTCTCCAACACTTACTTTTTTAACGTCTAAAGAGATTTATTTCATTTTTAATCGTTTGTGTATATGCAGGCGTCAGAGGCCTCTGAAATCCTGGAGCTGGAATTTTAAAGGAGGTTTAAGGCATCCTAATGAGTGCTGGGATTCAAACTCAGGTCCTTCTCCAAAAGCAGTACTGGCTTTTAACAGCTGAGCCATCTCTTCAGCTATTTAAGACTGGCAGTTAAGGCTCTGGGCAAGCAGAATGCTTTCTCTCCAGAGCCCAAGTGTGATGCTTTACACCTGTAATCCCAGCACTTAAGCTGAAATAAGAAGGCTACATAATTTAAAAAAAAAAAAAGCTTTCTCTCCACCATCTATTCATCTGGGGCTCCTATATTTGATTTCTCAACACAAACAGAGGTGGAAAGCCTGCTGACCCCTGGGGGACCCAAAGACAGAGATATACCAACCACAAAAATGCCAACCCAATATCTGGTAATTCCCACTCTGTGTGCCTGGGGTCAGGAACTTGCAGAGGACATAACTAACTTCCTGACTCCTTCAAATTTGTGAGTCTGGCTAGGTAGCTACCACTTAAGCCCTTGAAACACTGAAATTTGACTGAACAAGTCCTATCTGCACCAATTGGTAGGCAAGGCCTAGTATAGCAGACAAATATCCAATCACTGCTGACTGAAACCTCCAGAGCAGAGGGAGTGGCCATCCCTCACCCTCCCTCAATGAGGCTAGCTGGCAAGTGAGCCCCTAGGGTCCTCTTGTCTATGCTTCCCCAGCACTGGGGTTACGAACCAACTCCCTCCTGCCATGCACTGGGATTCACAGTAAGGTCTTCAGGCTTATACTAACTGAGCTATCCCCAACCCAAGAATTTAAACTATGTGGTAGTTTGAATGAAAATGACCATCATAGATAGGCTCATATGTTTAAGTATTTGGTTTACAGTTGGTGAAACTATGTGGGAAGGATTAGGAGGTGTGGCCTTATTGGAGGAGGTATGTCACTGGGGGCAGGTTTTGAAGTTTTAAAAGCCCACAGCCATTCCCAGCTACCTCTGCTTGTGGTTCAATATGTGACCTCTCAGCTACTACTCTAGCACCATGTCTGCCTTGACTGCTGTCATGCTCCACACCATGATGTCATGGACTCCATCCTTCTGGAACCTATGTAAGTCCACAATAAACTCTTCTAAAAGTTGCCTTAATCATGGGTCTTATTGCAGCAGTAGAAAGTAACTAAGACAAATTATAATTCTTTTTCCCCTTGAGTTTTTTTTTTTAAACTTAAAAAAATTTACTCAGCCGGGAGGTTGGTGGGATACGCCTGTAATCCCAGCACTTGAGGAGTCTGAGGCAAGAAGATCTCTATGAGTTCAAGGCCAGCCTGGTCTACAAAACCAAAACAAGTTCCAGGCAGCCAGGGCTCTTACACTGACAAACCCTGTCTCAAAAACAAAAACATAAAACAACAAAAATCTTTTATTAAATCTTATGTGTGTATGTACAATCTGAATGAATATATGTACACCAAATACATGTAGTGCATGAGAAAGTGAGAAGCATCAGGTCCCCTGGAACTGGAGTTACAGGTAATGAGCCACAGTGAAGGTGCTGGGAGACAACTCAGGTCTTCTGCAAGAGCAGCCAGTGCACCTAATTCTGATCAATCTCTCTAGACCTCCCCTTGAATTTTCTTAAGATAATACAACGAATACAACTTATTTAGTGTGATTTGTTTACAAAGGAAACTGAGTATTGCTGGGCAGTGGTGGTGCATGCCTTTAATTCCAGCACTCGGGAGGCAGAGGCAGGCAGATCTCTGTGAGTTTGAGACCAGCCTGGTCTACAAGAGCTAGTTCCAGGACAGGCTCCAAAGATACAGAGAACAGATTCAACGCAATGCCCATCAAAATCCCAACAAAATTCTTCAGAGACCTTGAAAAAACAGTACTCAACTTCATTTGGAAAAGCAAAAAACCCAGGATGGCCAAAACAATCCTGGGCAACAAAAGAACTTCTGGAGGCATCACAATCCCTGACTTCAAACTACACTACAGAGCTACAGTACTGAAAACAGCCTGGTACTGGCATAAGAACAGACAGCAGGACCAGTGGAACCAAATAGAAGACCCAGATATCAATCCACACATCTTCGAACACCTGATCTTTGATAAAGAAGCAAAAAATATCAAATGGAAAAAAGAAAGCATATTCAACAAGTGGTACTGGCATAACTAGATATCAACATGTAGAAAAATGAAAATAGACCCATATCTATCACCATGTACAAAACTCAAATCCAAATGGATCAAAGACCTCAATATAAAGCCAGCCACACTGAACCTTATAGAAGAGAAAGTGGGAAGTACGCTTGAACGCATTGGCACAGGGAACCACTTCCTAAATAGAACCCCAGCAGCACAGACACTGAAAGAAACAATTAATAAATGGGACCTCCTGAAACTGACAAGCTCTGTAAAGCAAAGGACACGGTCAACAAGACAAAATGACAGCCTACAGAATGGGAAAAGATCTTCACCAACCCCACATCAGACAGAGGTCTGATCTCCAAAATATAAAAAAAAACTCAAGAAATTGGACACCAAAAGAACACATAATCCAATAAAAAAAATGGAGCACAGACCTAAACAGAGAACTCTCAACAGAGGAATCTAAAATGGCTGAAAGACACTTAAGGAAATGTTCAACATCCTTAGTCATCAGAGACATGCAAATCAAAACAACTCTGAGATTCCATCTTACACCTGTAAGAATGGCCAAGATCAAAAACACTGATGACAACTTATGCTGGAGAGATTGTGAGGGAAAAGGGAACACTTCTGCATTGCTGGTGGGAATGCAAGCTGGTACAACCCCTATGGATATCAGTGTGGCGATTTCTCAGAAAATTAGGAAACAACCTTCCTCAAGACCCAGTAATACCACTTTTGGGTATATATCCAAAGGATGCTCAATCGTACCACAAGGACATGTGCTCAACTATGTTCATAGCAGCTTTATTTGTCATAGCCAGAAACTGGAAACAACCTAAATGCCCCTCGATCGAAGAATGGATAAGAAAAATGTGGTACATTTACACAATGAAGTACTACTCAGCAGAAAAAAAATTTGCAGGAAAATGAATGGAACTAGAAAGCACTATTTTGAGTGAGGTAACCCAGACACAGAAAGACAATTATCACATGTACTCACTCATAGGTGGTTTTTAAACATAAGGCAAAGAAAACCAACTTATAAACCACAATTCCAGAGAATTTAGAGAACAATACGGACACTAAGAGAGACTTACATAGATCTAATCTACGTGGGAAGTAGAAAGTATAAAAAGACAAGATCTCCTGAATAAATTGGGAGCATAGGGACCTTGGGGGGAGGGTTGAAGGAGGGAGGGAAGAGGCAGGGAGGGGAGCAGAGACAAATGTAGAGCTCAATAAATATCATAGAAAAAAAAGCTACAGAGAAACCCTGTCTCAAAAAACCAAAAAAAAAAGAAAGAAAGAAACTGAGTATCAATATGATAAACAGAAGTCAGAATCAATTGTCACAGCAGGTAGAACCATCAAAATAAATGCAACACCAGTCAGGGTTGAGAAGAGTAGTTAACATAGCAGGCTGCCAGCCTGTAGCTTGAGTTCTGTGTGAGCCAGGTGAAGCACGTAAAGGGCATCAGAGACACAGCTGGACTTGGAGAAAGAATTTTAGAAATCAGTGTGATCTCCACAGGGTTCCCAGGCCACTGCCACTCAGGAAAAACACAAATGGTTAGGTGGAGGATCACCAGATGGAGACTGAAAGACTCTAAATGCATTTCTGAGGCCTCTCAGCTCTAAAGGCATTTTTTTTTTGCTGTAATTGTGCTATCTTCATTTATTTATTTATTATGTATACAGTATTCTCAGTACTCTGCCTGAATGTATGTCAGCAGGCCAAAAGAGGGCACCAGACCTCATTACAGATGGTTGTGAGCCACCATGTGGTTGCTGGGAATTGAACTCAGGACCTTTGGAAGAGCAGGCAATGCTCTTAACCACTGAGCCATCTCTCCAGCCCCTAAAGGCATTTCTGAAGACTCTCAGTATTACACCTCTCTCCTGGAGACGTGACAGTCATCCACACACGAATGTTGGGAACTTTCCATCATCTCCCTGAGTCTTTGTAAATGTTCTATTAAATAGGGGCAAGATAACCCTTAGGTGTTGACTCAGTTCCTGGTGTTTTGACTCAGTCCCTGGGAAAGGGGCAAAGTGACCCACAGAGGCTCCCTCTTACCTCCCCCAATCCTACCCTGGCATAGACCAATCACTGCTAGTAGCCCTTTAAATAAGCCAATCCAATTAGTTGGAAAACAACCCTAAGGCTCCCCCCTTGTTTCTATGGCTTTTTGCTTTAAAAGATGGGCTATAACAACTATCAATGTCTTTCTGGCTTCTCGAATGCTGAAAGACCCTGTCGCGACAGAATTAATAAAATCCTCATGCTTTTGCATCGACTGTGGTGTCTGGATGGTGTCTTGAAGCAACTCTTCCCTAGAGCTTGGACTCCTAGTCCAACAAGACATTGCTGCTGTCATGTGGTAGGATGTGCTTTCCTTTAAGAATCAAGAACCTGGCCAGGCAGTGGTGGCACATGCCTTTAATCCCAGCACTCAGGAGGCAGAGGCAGGTGGATCTCTGTAAGTTCAAGAACAGCCTGGTCTACAGAGCTAGTTCCAAGACAGGTTCCCAAATTACAGAGAAACCCTGTCTTGAAATAAAAAACAAACAAACAAAAAACAGAATCAAGACACTGGAGAGGCTGGGTGGTGATGGTGCGTGCCTTTAATCCCAGCACTCGGGAGGTAGAGGCAGGCAGACCTCTGAGTTCAAGGCCAGCCTGGTCTACAGAGCAAGTTCCAGGACTGACTCCATAGCTACTGAGAAACCCTATCTCAAAACACAAAAAAAAACAACAAACAAACAAATAAATAAAAGAGACTGGAAAGATGGCTCAGCTCTTGTGGAGAGCCTAGCGTCCAGTTTCCAGCACCCACATCTGGCTTCTCACAATGCTCTTCTGCACCACTGCAGAACCCATGAATACAATTGGTTGACTACGAAGGAACTTCCAGCATGAAAGTACAATCTAATCACAAAATAATCAAAGGGTGGATATTACCAGCAACACTATTTCACTCACTACAAGGGATCATTTTTTAAAATAAGTTAAAATGGGTAGTCTTGATGACTTTGACCTTTGACAATGTAACCAACAGAGGGTCTTGAGAACCAAGCCACAAAATAAGACACATGGACAGGAGGTGGCTGGCTTTGCTGGCCTAAGGTAACAACGTCACTCAACCCCCAAGATTTCATTTCATTTTGTTTTATGAAACACGATCTCCCTCTGTGGCCTGGGCTGACCTTGGACTCAGAGTAATCTTCTTGCCTCCCTCTCCCAAGTACTGACATTACTGCATGAACCATCATACTTGGCATGAAGCCTGAAGCTTCTGAATGCCTCAATCTTGCTGAGGTGGGAGAGAAGGAGGAGAAAGGGAAAGAGGAATGAAGGGGTGGCCTGCAGCTTTTCTTATGAATCTTTGCCTTTCTTTCTTCCCTTCTTTCCTTCCTTCATTCTTTTTTTTGTTTTGTTTTGTTTTAGTTTGCTTTAGTTTTTTGAGACAGGGTTTCTCTGTGTAACCCTAGCTATCCTGGAACTCACTCTGTAGACCAGGCTGGCCTTGAACTCACAGAGATTGGCCTGCCTTTGCCTCCAGAGTTCTGGGATTAAAGGTGTCTGCCACTACAGCATGACTTCTGCATTTCTAAGAAGTATTTTTCCTTCCTCCCTCAACCAAAGCTGGGGATGGATGGAAAGGAAAATGAAACAGTTTGGCTCTGGAACATTCCACTCTTGACTAGGAGAGAGGGAAGGCAGGTCTTACTCTCTATTCCATACGAAATATTTTGAGTATTTGTTCCCCAGATCTCATGTGTTGAAGTCCTGGTCCTTAAAGTTATATAAGTTATATATTAATGACATTGGAAATGGAACTTTTGGAAGGTGATGGGGTTGTGAGGATGCTGAACTCATAAATGGTTAATCAGTTCATGAATTAATTGATTGAGGAATTAGATCAGTAGAGAGTAGATGTATTGTAAGAATAGGGTGTAGCCCAGTGTTACTTGTGTGGGAGGTCCTTCTGTCTATGTGTTGCTTTTATTGGTTAATGAATAAACAAAACTGCTTTGGCCTGATAGGGTAGAACTTAGGTAGGCGGGAAAGACTAAACTGAATGCTGGGATAAAGAAGGGCAGAGTCAGGAGACGCTATGGAGCTGCTGCCAGAGTCAGACATGCCAGAACTTTGCTGGTAGGCCACAACCTCGTGGTGATACACAGATTAATAGAAATGGGTTAAATTAAGATGTAAGAGTTAGACAATAAGAAGCTAGAGCTAGGCGGGCAGTGGTGGTGCACACCTTTAATCCCAGCACTTGGGAGGCAGAGGCAGGTGTATCTCTGTGAGTTCGAGGCCAGCCTGGTCTACAGGAGCTAGTTCAGGACAGGCTCCAAAGCTACAGAGAAACCCTGTCTCGAAAAACCAAAAAAAAAAAAAAGAAGAAGAAGCTAGAGCTAATGGGCCAAGCAGTGTTTTAATTAATACAGTTTCTGTGTGGTTATTTTGAGGCTAAGCTAGCCAGGCAGCCGAATGAGCAGGCCCTCCTCGCAACATGTTACATCATGTATGAAGCCTGGATTCTATCCCCAGAAACATAAATAAGTTTGACTGTCTTGGCTTTCTCTTGCTATATGATATTCTATGTCATCTCTTGACGCTTTGGAGTCCTGGCTAGAAAGACCTCTTCAGGTGCAGTCCCTCAACCTTGAACTTCAGAATTATAATAAATAAATTTCTTTGTCTTTTCAAGTACTTATCCTCCATTATTTTATTAAAGCAATGGATAACAGACTCATCGGAACCATGATGTGTGGCAGCTAACTACAGAAGTAGCCTCAATACCCATTCCTCTACCCTAGTTACAATGACCAACACAATCCAGTTTACAATGGAATGTTTCTATTTTAGCGCAGAAAGTTCCTTGTCCCAGGAACCCACGCAGTCCAAGAAAACTCTGAAAGTAAAGTTATCCCAGTTATGGCTTTACTATCCAGGCTGTACAACACCATCCCGGCATCTTCTCCTGCTTGCTGAGCTGCTCTATTAGTACACACAGTGCTGCTGAAGGATCATCTACTGTGAACCTGGTCTTGCTCAATGACAGTGTGTTCAGACCAGCAAATCAGTTGGACAAAAACTCCTCAAATAAAAATTTAGACCATTTCCAATAATGGCGGAATAAATTATCCCAAATCCTCACTTCAAAGGAAAACATTATTTCTCGAGGCCCTGTGGGAGCAGAATTCCAGAGGAAGGGGTTAACAAGGGTGATGCTGGTTTCGGGATGCCTAAAAAGGTGTGATCAGGATGTTAGCTCGAGCTATGGTCACCTGAAGACATCACTGAGACTGGAGAATGACCATCCGTGGTGAGTCATATAATCTAATGCTAGTTCATAGCTGAAGGCTTCAGTTCTTTCTCCAGCAGGCTGTTTGGGTATTCTTTTGTAGAAACTGGCTTCTTCCAGACTAGTGAGGATAAGAGGATATCTTTTTTTTTAAAATATTTATTTATTTATTATTTATTTATTTATTATGTACACAATATTCTGTCTGTGTGTATGCCTGCAGGCCAGAAGAGGGCACCAGACCCCATTACAGATGGTTGTGAGCCACCATGTGGTTACTGGGAATTGAACTCAGGACCTTTGGAAAAGCAGGCAATGCTCTTAACCTCTGAGCCATCTCTCCAGCCCCCGATAAGAGGATATCTTCAAGGACTTGGAAGTAGGTTGCACTCTGTCATTTCTTCCCATCCTATTGGTTACACATGTGGGGCCTGATCAGCGTGGCAATCCCACACTACACAAGAGTGTGAATACCAACTGGACCTCTAATCCCAGCTACAAGGAGCCTGTGTGGGGAGGATCTCAAGTACACAGGATGTCTGGGCTACAGAGTGAGTTCAAGGCCGGCTTGAACAATTTAGTGAGACCGTATCTCAAACTAAAAAGTTATAAGAGGGGCTGGAGAGATGGCTCAGTGGTTAAGAGCACTGACTGCTCTTCTGGAGGTCCTGAGTTCAATTCCCAGCAACCCACATGGTGGCTCACAACCATCTGTAATGAGACCTGGTGCCCTCTTCTGGCCTGCAGGCATACAGACAGACAGAACACTGTATATATAATAAATAAATAAATCTAAAAAAAAAAAAAGAGCACTGGCTGCTCTTCCAGAGGTCCTGAGTTCGATTCCCAGCAACCACATGCTGGCTCACAACCATCTGTAATGAGATCTGGCGCCCTCTTCTGGCGTGCAGGCATACATAGAGGCAGAATGTTGTATACATAATAAATAAATAAATCTCTTTAAAAAAAGTTACAAGAGGACTGAGGATCTAGTTTATCAGTAGAACACTTGCCTAGGATACAAAGACCCTAGGTTCAATTTTTAGTACCAAGTGTGTGAATGCCAACATTCAAGAATTCCAAGGGCATATTGGAAGCGGGTTACTACATTTAGGTTTCACAGAAGGTCCAACTTAATGATTTAAATTGGACTCAGTCCTTAAGCTCAGCATATCCTCCCTTTTCAGGTCTGAAGGTAGAACCCAGCATAACAAGAATGCTAAGCAAGAATTTTACCCCCAGTCCTTTTGGTCTGTCTTCTGCAAGCAAGCCTCCCCAGCATCCCCAAGTCCTCCTGTCTCAGGCCATCTGTCTCCATCTACCTTCCCGTCCATACCCTTGTTCTCTGAGGTGCCTTCCTGCCCACCGTATGTCTGGGGCATCTCTTGGGTGTGTCTCCCAACCATCCCTTCCTGCTCTGCTTTCAGCTTCCCTCCCTCCCTTTTCTCCTTCCTCTCTTCATTTCTTTCCCAAGCCACCTTCTAAGAATCCACCTTCATAACTCTTTGCCAAGGCCTGCTGTCCACTCACAGAATGAAATGAGAGGAGCCAGGGACAGAGACAGATGAGCAGCACTGGGCAGAGAGGAGCAGGCAGGTTCATAAGTGTGAAATATGGACAAACCTGCCACCATCTATTCCCTGGGACAAATAGATCATCAGCAAATCGGCTACAGAAGAGCACAGAGACAAATTGCCCAGCTGTGGCACTGTCACCTGCTCCTTATTGATGGGCTTTTCTGCTCAGGCACAACTGCTCTCAGAGAACTGTATCCTCCAGCTCCCACGGAACCCCAAACAGGAGAGATAGTGGCTAGAAAGCTTTTATGCCTCTGCTGGGGCATGAGCCACAGGACTAAATCCCAGCCTTTTGTTCTCAGACATCATATGCACGTATGAATAATGCGACTTTCATAGTACTACTAAGCATATTAATAAAATCCATTGTGTGTAAGTGATAAATAATACAAGTGCTCCCCAAAACTTAGCTCGGGTATTCAACAATTTCAAAGCTGTTGGCATGGAATGAATTATAAACTGTGTACACAAACTATTGCCACAAGATGGCGCCACCTTAGTCTGGAAATGCAAGCTTGAATATGGGTTCTGCTGAGTGAATCTGACTGTCACCATAGTTTGTTTGAACTCTAGTCTATCGGCCATTCACTTAGCGTAAACTGTAGAGAGGCAGCAACATCATATGAGCATATGCAGAATAGGTATTGGGTATGATAAAGAAACTAAGATGAGCCGGGCGGTGGTGGCGCACACCTTAAATCCCAGCACTCAGGAGAGAGGCAGCTTGGTCTACAGAGAGAGTTCCGGGACAGCCAGAGCTATCCAGAGAGACCCTGTCTCTAAAAACAAAAACAAAAGTGAAAAAGAAAGAAAGAAAAAAGAAAAAGAAACTAAGATGAAGACTGGGCCACCCATGTGACCTGTGATACTATTTATCTAGAGTATGTCTGTTAGTATTCAGGCTTCTCTACTGGCCTGCCCTTGGGATTCTGACAGGATACATCCTCAGCTGCAGCCACTAAGAGCACCTTTTGTGCACATTCCCTCTTAAAAGAGCCCTGCCCGTCTACCTCCCCCCCTCTCTTTCTCTCGCTCTCTCTCTGCATCTCTTTTCTCTTCTGCCGCTCCTTTCCCCCCCTCTCCCTTCATGTTCCCTTTCCCCTAATAAAAAACCCTTCATGTGAACTCTGTTGCATAGCGTCTTTCTCTCTTTTTAAATTACAACCCTGGTTCCCTGATCGGGAAAGGCTCTCCTGGCGCTTCCTCCTGCCCAGTGCAGTTTGAGGCACGCCGGGACCCTGGAACCCGGTCCACATAGGACAACCTCACTTCTCCAACTAACAGACCTCTGGGCCTCTCCATCTAACACCGGCATGATTGGTGAGCCCCCTCTTCTCTACCTCTGACCATTCCCACGGGTGAGGACTCAGCTCTTGAGAGTAATTTCTCGCCTTTTGACCTCATCAAGGGGTGGTACCAGGCAACCATGGCTCTTTTGAGCTTGGAGCTCTTGGCCCCTGCTCTGTGTTTGATAAATCCCTGAGAAGCCTGTGTCTTCTTGAAATCAACCTTCTCTGAATTCCTGGGACACTAGGAATTACAGACCTTGGGGTCTCACTTATCTGCCTCACTCATGGGAACTTTGGCATCATCTATACCTCCAACTTTTGCACTCAGTGCCTGACATTGGGGCTTCTAAACTCGCCTGCCTTTGCAGTCAGATCTGGTCCATATACCCCTTAGATACTGCTTTCTCATTTGCTCTCTTCCACCTGCAACAAATCTACTTTCTCGTTCGCTGATGGCTTTGCCTGCCATTCAGTACTGGCAATTGGGTCTCTGGCAGGGTTACCCGTGCTATGCCCAAATCTGCAAAGTCCCCCAAAAGCCAACAAGAGACTGAGTCCTGTATGTAAAAGCAAGGAGCCTTTATTTTATGCAAGTTTGCAAACTTGGTCTCTTCGCATGTTCAACGTATTGGAATAAATGGAGAGCCCCAAGCTCAGTTAGAGTTGGGTTTTTATAGTAGTAAAGGTGGGGGTGAGGGGTTTCTGAGGTTCAGGACCCCTGATTGGATCACATTTGTCTAAGGGTGTCCTGGTGAGTGTGTGCTGGCAGGTGATCCTATCTACAGCGGTTGGAACGTTAGGCATTTTCTTTGGATGGTCTGTTCTTGGGTGGTGCTCAGGTAATCTTAGTTTATGGTCCTTTCTGCAACAAGGTATTGCTTCAGGGTAAACTACTGAGACTCAGGCCTCTATTAAACATATGGATGGCTGAGTCCCACTCTGGCAGGTGATAATGGTTGGAAGTAAAGAACTTCCTCTGGGTGATCTGTTCATATTTAGCTTGTCATGGCTGGCTCCTACAACCCGCCTCTTACCATTCTCCTGAATGTAAGGCTTCCTTTCTGGAGCACAGTCCATTCCCCGCCTTCTGGCTTTTCTCGAAGTCCTGGTATCAGGTGACTGTGTCTCTTGGGCTCAGAGCCCTTAGCCCCTGTACTTGCATGACAGCGAACTGAAACAGCTTGTGCCCACTCAGTCTGTTCCTCCCTAGATCCCTGAGACGCCAGCCTTTTCAGGCTTTGGATCTTCTTTCTCCATCTTCCTCTGCCTCATCTTTGGGAACTGTGGCATACACCTCCTTGCTCCCACTGGGATGTTTTTGAGACCCACTGACCATCCCTAATCAGCTGTTATTGCAGGACTACCAGCTGTTGACCACAGAGCTGGGGGCGCAAGCGCAAGACCATCAAACATGTTGGGTGATGCTGTGCTGACGGGAAAGGGTCAGGCACTTTAAACCCTAGGGAGTCGACTTGGATCCACTTTCAACAGCATTCTGCTAAGTCCAGGTGGCGCCTGACCATTCCGCGGAGCCTGGGCAGTGAAGAGAAACAGCCAGTTACTCCAGGACACGGCCAGCACCCCAGCTTTCTCAGGTTCCTCGAATATAAATGACACCCCCCTCCCCAGGTCAGCAGGAAGTAGTCTTGAGAACACATCCTCATGCCCACCTCACCTGCTATCCCTTACTAACTCCTCACCTTTTTATAATAAAAGAAAGGGAAGAACACTAGTATTCAGGCATCTGTACTGGCCTGCTCTTGGGGTCCTGACAGGATTTGTCCTCAGCTGCAGTCGCTAAGAGCACCTCCTGTGCACATTCACTACGTTCCCTTTTTGGGGGGGGCGTATTTCGACCCAGGGTTTCTTTGTGTAACAGCCCTAGCTGTCCTGGAACTAGCTCTTGTAGACCAAGCTGGCCTCGAACTCACAGAAATCCACCTACCTCTGCCTCCCGAGTGCTGGTATCAAAACAAAACAAAACAAAAAGGTTGCTGAGGCCTATTTCTAGAGAGGTTCAGTCATACTATAAGTTACGTTCCTACTGAAGAGATGTGGATCTTTTTTTTTTTTTTATTTTATTAAGTATACAATGGTCTGACTGCATATGTCCCTGCAGGCCAGAAGAGGGCACCATATCTCATTCTGGGTGGTTGTGAGCCACCATGTGGTTGCTGGGAATTGAACTCAGGACCTTTGGAAGTGCAGCCAGTGCTCTTAACCTCTGAGCCATCTCTCCAGCCCCGAGATGTGGATCTTTTAACCCTGTAATGTGGCCTTAACTGTGTGCCACCACTGCCCAACAGGGTTGTTTTTTAAAATGTTTAATTTGTGTGTGTGTGTGTGTGTGTGTGTGTGTGTGTGTGTGTGTGTGCAAGTTGGATGTCCTGTGGATGTGAATGTGCCATGGCATGTATTTGGGGGTCAGAGGACAACTTTTAAGGAGTCAGTTCTATCCTTCCACCATGGGTTCTGGGGATCAAGGTCAGGTTGTCAGGTTTTGGTGTCCTGCACTTTTACCTACTGAGCATCTCCCTAGCCTAAACAGGATGCTTGTTTGTGTTTTGTTGTTGTTTTCATTTGGATTTTTTTTCTTTTTTTAATTTATTTGTTTGCTTTTTGAGACAAGGTTTCTCTATGCCTTGGCTGTCCTGGAATTCACTCTGTAGAACAGGATGGCCTCAAACTCATAGATTCTCCTGCCTCTGCCTTCTTAGTGCTGGGATTAAAGGCGTGCACCACCACTAGGCTTAGTTTGGATTTTCTTTTTTTGTTATTTTGTCTTTTTTTTTTTTTTAATTTCCTCACCTGAAGCTGCGGATTGACCCCAGGGCCTTGTGCTTGCCGTTCTACCACTGAGCTAAATCCCTAACCCCAGTTTGGATTTTCTTAAGACATAAGTTTTGCCATGTAGCCTAGACTGGCCTCAAACTTATGATTCTCCTGCCTCAGACTCCTGAGTGCTCTAATTATAGGCACATATCATCATGCCTGGCTACTGAATTTAGGGCCTTAACAGAGGTACAAGGATGACTGGGAAGCTGGCCCAGGGCGTTTGACCCAAGTTTGCCAGCCTGCCTAGGTTGCATGATGAGTTCCAGAGCAGCCTTGGCTACACAGTGAAACCCTGTCTCTAAGAAAGAAAAGGATGGATGGCTAGAGAGATGGCTCAGCAGTTAAGAGTTTGTACTGCTCTGCCTGTAACTCCAGCTCCAAGAGATCTGAGACCACTAGCTTCTACAGGTACCCACACTTACTGGCACAGAAATAGACACATTCACCTTGATAAAAGGATCTTTTTTTAAGGTAATAAAATTAAAATAAAGTCACTAGAATGGGTCTTGCAGAGGTTTGAATGAGAATGCCTCCCATAGGATCATATGCTTGACTATTTGGTCCCCAGTTGGTAGAATTGTTCAGGAAGGATTAGGAGTTGTGGTCTTGTTGGAGAAGGGATGCCACTGGGGGTGGGCTTTGAGGGTTCAAAGGACTTGAGGCATTCCCAGTGCCTCTCCTTACCTCCTGCTTGTGGTTTCAGGTGAGAGCTCTCAGCCATTCCTGCCACCATGCTCTGCCACCTTGGACCCTAACCCTCTGAAACCATAAGTCCAATTAAATTAAATGCTTGCTTGCTTGATTTTTTCTTTTTTTTTCCATTCATTAGCTGATGGCCATTTTTTAATTTTTATTTTATTTATTTATTTATTTTTGGTTTTTCGAGACAGGGTTTCTCTGTAGCTTTGGAGCCTGTCCTGGAGCTAGCTCTTTTTTTTTCATGATATTTATTGAGCTCTACATTTTTCTTTGCTCCCCTCCCTGCCACTCCCCTCCCTCCTTCAACCCTCCCCCAAGGTCCCCATGCTCCCAATTTATTCAGGAGATCTTGTCTTTTTATACTTTCTACTTTCCACGTAGATTAGATCTATGTAAGTCTCTCTTAGTGTCCGTATTGTTGTCTAAATTCTCTGGAATTATGGTCTGTAAGCTGGTTTTCTTTGCCTTATGTTTAAAAACCACCTATGAGTGAATACATCTGATAATTGTCTTTCTATGGCTGGGTTACTTCACTCAAAATAATGCTTTCTAGTTCCATCCATCTTCCTACAAAATTCAAGCTGCCGTTATTTTTTTCTGCTGTGTAGTACTCCATTGTATCAGGCCTTGCCTTCTCCCTTGTTTGAGGCAGCTTCTCTTTGGTGTTTGGTGCTTCATACACCAAGCATCTCTTGAGGCTCTCAAACTTGCAGGGATTCTTCTCTCTCTTTGTCTACATGTCTCTACAGGAGCATTGGCATTATAGTTCTGAACCCTACCATTGCCTGACTTTTACATGGGTTCTGGGGTTTAAGCTCATACCATGCTGTATGGCAAGTGTGTTACCCACTGGACCATTTCATATGCTTGAAACTTCTGTTTTTCTAGGTGACTCATTTAGGGTGCTTTGGTACAAGTAGCCCTGGAAAATTAATACAATATCAGTCCAAGACCCAAGAGTATCAGCCTGGTATGAATGCTTATAATCTTAGCACCCAAGAGCCTGAGGCAGAACTCAAATTCAAGGCCAGCTCGTTTTAAACAGTGAGACCCTCTGGCTGACTCCCTACCAGCGGAATAAACAGCCAGACTCAGGATTCTTCCCGGATCACACTTTATTGGAGAGCACTTGGTTGAGGAGCGGGAGGCGAGAGAGTGCCTCTAGGTTGAAGGGAGAGCGGGAGGCAAGAGAGAGAGAGCTCTAAATGGCGGCTGCTTATATAGGGAGATGTGATGCAACTCGCGCCTTGATTGGCTGCTAAGTCCCGCTGGCACCAGAGTCCTCGGGATTGGTTAGGGACACTTAGGTTATTGCGCATGCAGGAAGTGCCTGGATGCTCAGTCCTGAAGCATTGCCAAATATGGAATTTGTTTACCTCCAAACTGCGAGGATGCAAGCGTATGGCTCCCTGCAAGACCCTGCCTTAAAAACAAACAAAAACCCCAAAAATATCAATTTATGGAACAAAGAAACAGCAGTAAATTGTGGATTAGACAGTAGCTTCTATAGACAAGGTCCTCTTCCTCCAGTAGCATGCTATCTTTAAAAAGCTGTGGACCCAGAGCCAGGACAGGGTTAATGGAACAAAGGGATGATTCACCTTCTAGATGATCAGGGTGGGGCAGGACAGGGCACAATTCCCTCACAGTATTCAACAGCATGCAGTTGAAGGCATACAGACTTCCTTGTCTAGAGTCTAACATTTTCTGAACACAACTGAGCAAGGGACAGCTGTATTTCCAACAACGGTTCCCTACCACTGCTCTTTTGTAACACTTGCACTATGGGATGCTATGTAATACAGGCAACTAGGCCTGGAGATTTAAAAACATATGCACACAGACAGAGACAGACAGACAGAGACACGGGGACATGGGTCATCCTTGATACAAGAATGCCAACCTTATTATGCTTGGTGAAGTTTATATAGGGCTCTGGCCATGCTCCAGCTCTCGGGATCTTTCAGCTGCAGACTCATCAGAACCCACTCCCCTGCCATCAGGGTCTCATGCTCAGAGCAGCTGCAGGCTGCTCAGAGCAGAGGAAAACAAGTTGTTTACAAGAAATTCAGGGTCTGGTGGTCTGCAGTCCCCAAAACTCTTTCACATGGAAGTTACTTTTGGGAATGTGAACGTAGTTTTCTAGGTTACTTCCTGCTGATTGGGGATTGATAATCTCCTAAGGACACAAAGAAAATTTAGGATTATGGTCAAATCCTGACTGGAATATTCTGTAAGGCTTGATCAACTCAGCCAGCAGTCCTGAAGCTATTCTGGATGTAGAACTCAGAGGAAATTACAACAGAGGTTCTCTGAAATGTTGGATCATCTGGGCCATCCAGTCCCACTGGAGAATTTTCAGGGGGTCTTCCTCAATCAAACCTTATTTTTCTTAACCCAGACTGAATCCATGGGCTCTCATTTTCTGTGGAAACAAAAGCAAAACCTCTTCTCCAAAGTAACATATCTTTTGACTTAAATTTTGAAGTCAAGGTGTTTTCAAAATATATAGGTTGGATTAATCCTGGAGCATTTATAATCAAATGTCTTTTAGCAGCTGTTACTCCTCAGCAGTCAAACAATTCAAAGAAAGCACAATAACATACAGTATCCAGACTCTCTGTGTATTTTCTATCTTTATGTGACTGTTCTTAACTCTATTTCTCCCCAAATTTCTATCAATAGACCAAAATACATACCAATGCAAAGCATTCACCTCTATATCATATCCCCCTTTATTTTTCTTTTTTCTTTTCTTTGAAATTGACTGTGACTATTAATCATTTATAACCAACCCTTTTAAAATGAAAATAAACATTCATAAACAATCTCTTAGTCTGGTTGTCGCACCTATACTTCCTGGCCTGGCTACTGGCCAATCAGCATTTTATTAAACCAATATGAGTGACAAATCTTTTTTTTTTTTGAAGATTTATTTATTTATTATGTGTACAGCATTCCTTTCATGTGTGCCCGCATGCCAGAAGGAGCGCCAGGTCTCATTATAGATGGCTGTGAGCCACCATGTGGTCCTGGGAATTGAACTCAGGACCTCTGGAAGAGCAGTCCGTGCCCTTAGTCACTAAGCCATCTCTCCAGCCCCAGAGTGACAAATCTTTACAATGTAGGAGAGCATTTCCCATAGCAAGTTACTAGCTGTAGCTTGCTCATTCAAACTCAGTGCCTCAGCTTCAATGGTGCAAGCTTTTATCTAATCCTAGCCCTCTTGAGGCAGAGGCAGGCAGATCTAGGCCAGGCAGGGTTAATAGTGAGATTTTATTTCAAACAAAACAAAATCAACTCAGTGCCTCAGAATGGCATTTTGGAAAAGCATCCCTATCACAAAAAGATCACTGTGCTAGGGATGTTTAAAGAGTCAGGTCAACTCTTTATGTGGCTTTTCTCTCCATGCCATCCACAAAGTAATGGGACTTGGCTTACAGAAGCACACCCAGAACTGAGTGTGCATTCTTTTTTTTTAACTTTTTTTTTGATATTTATTGAGCTCTACATTTTTCTCTGCTCCCCTCCCCCAAGGTCTCCATGCTCCCAATTTACTCAGGAGATCTTGTCTTTTTCTACTTTCTATTTCCCATGTAGATTAGATCTATGTAAGTCTCTCTTAGTGTCCGCATCGTTGTCTAAATTCTTTGGGATTGTGGTTTATAGGCTGGCTTTCTTTGCTTTATGTTTATAAACCACCTATGAGTGTGTACATGTGATAATTGTCTTTCTGTGTCTGGGTTACCTCACTCAAAATAACGTTTTCTAGCTCCATCCATTTCCCTGCAAAATTCAAGCTGTCGTCATTTTTTTCTGCTGTGTAGTACTCCATTGTGTAAATGTACCACATTTTTCTTATCAATTCTTCAATCGAGGGTTGTACCAGCTTGCATTCCCACCAGCAATGCAGGAGTGTTCCCTTTTCCCCACAACCTCTCCAACATAAGTTGTCATCGGTGTTTTTGATTTTGGCCATTCTTACAGGTAGGTGTAAGATGGAATCTCAGAGTTGTTTGATTTGCAGAGTGTGCATTCTTGACTAGTTGGGAGGCTGAGGGAGGGGATATTGAATTCCAGTCCAGGATTGTAGTAAGAGGGGCCTGGTTGGTTTCTGTCCTCCCAACAGGTCCCTCAGTCATTTAGGCCCCAAGGAAATCACACAAGAGTCTGCATTAGGTTATAAACTGATTGGCCCATTAGCTCAGGCTTATTAGCTCGTGTAGCTTATATTAACCCATTATTTTAGTATATGTTAGCCATATGGCTCAGTACCTTTCTCAGCGTGGCAGGTAACATCCTGCTTCTTCGGACAGGAATGCCAAGAGAGCTTCTTGCTTCCCAGAATTCTCGTTGCTCCGCCTCTACTTCCTGTCTGGTTGTCCCACCTTACATCCTGGCTAATGGCCAATCAGCGTTTATTTAAATCATGATTGACAGAATACAGACTTATATTCTCCCGCACCACAGGATGGGCTATTTGTTTAGACACTGATTCCAAAACCAAAACAAAGTTCCAGAATATTAGAAAATAGAAGACAAAGTCACACTGAGAGACATTTGGCAAATACTTGGATGACTCTCTTTTTAAAAAAAAAAAAAGTGTTGCTGGGCAGTGGTGGTGCACACCTTTAATCCCAACATTGGGGAAGCAGAGACAGAAGGATCTCAGTGAATTAGAAGCCAGCCTGGTCTACAAAGTGAGTTCTAAGACAGCCAGAATGGTTACATAGAGAAACCCTGTCTTGAAAAACCAAAAGAAAAAAAAAGTGTCAAGGTCATAAAATGCATGGATAGACTATGGAAGTAATGTGGGCTGTAGGAAAGGAAGGAGAAATAACTAAAAGCTACAGGAACACTAATGGAAAAACTGTTGAAATATCAATAAAGTCTTCAATGAGATGTGGTATCTCAATGTTATTATTTTGTGGTCCTTGGAGCTAGACATCAGCCATCTTTCTTTCTTTGTTTTTCCTCTCTCTCTCTCTTTCTCTCTTTCTCTTCTTCTCCTCATATGTCTTGTTTGCCAAGACTGCTCCTGAACACATGATCTTCCTGTCTCAGCCCCACTCTTCCCAAATGCCCATTTATAGATGTCTACCACTGTACCAAACAGCTTTGTTTTATTGTTTATTTTGGGAGCTGGGGACTAGTACCTCATCATTTTGCCCAGGCTGTAACACAGTGGTTATTCACAGGTTCTGTCTCACTACTGATCATCATGTATGTTTGGCCTGCTCCATGTCAATCTCATGGTCCTAGGCTCATCCAGGCATCTTTAGGCAATATGGATTCCCCTCCTTGTACACACCTGGTCTACAAGAGCTAGTTCCAGGACAGGCTCCAAAGCCACAGAGAAACCCTGTTTCGAAAAACAAAACAAAAAAATTCAGCCTTGGCTTAGGCGTGTTCCTACTAGTTCTTGTAAGTTAAATTAACCCATTTTTTTTTAAAAACAACAAAAAGTATGTTTAATTAAGTGACAACAGAGAAAGCTGGTAAAGAAACACAGGTGAATTTGGTCAAGTAAGAATCAGAACGGAGGAGCTCCATAATCGTCTGGCATCCGTTCAATGTTGTATCTATGGTTAGAAATATACATGATAGGAACTCCAGGGATCTTCGTTTGAGGTCCCGATCAACTGTAGCCACAATGTAACACTTGTGCTGAGTGACTCTCCGTACCAAGCAGTCATCAGCATAGGTTCCTTTGTGTGTGCACGGAAGTCGGTCAAATCGTGGATCCTTGGCGATTCTTAGTGCCACTCAATACTTCTGGCCCAATTTCTCAATTTCAGCCATCACACAATCAGTTATACAAGGGATACACTTGGCGTACAGACAGTCCATTATGGACTGCACTAAGTCTAGTTTAGCTTTAATGGAAAAGTTGATGAGTTGGTATCAACAAGGATGTGGTATGGGGGACCCAGCTGCGTATTGTACTGGAAGAATAAGCAGGAAGGATGTTGGGGGACTTCTCTTTCCTTCAGAGCACTGGGATCTTTCTTCTCTTTCTTTTTAGGCTTTAATCTATCCTTTTCTTTATTAGCCCATCGCGATTTCTGTATCTCTGGTCAGTTTAAGAAATCAGTTGATTCTGGCCACTCACAGTCTCTCATCTCTGAGACTAAGCATTCGCTTCATGGTCGCATATTTTCTTGTTTTCTTTTGCTTCCCCATGTTCATGCCGCACTCCAAATTAACCCATTTTTTAAACCTGTGTTCTTCACAAGGCTTGTTACCTCATCTCCACACTGCCCGTTCTACTTCTTCTACATCTGGCTGGCAACTCCACCTTTCTTCTTTCCAAAATTCTCTCTGTCCCTGGAAATTCTGCCAAACCTCTTCCTGCCTAGTTATTGGCCATTCAGCTCTTTATTAAACCAATCAAAAGGCACGTTTGCAAAGACACATCTTCACATAGTGTAAACAAATATTCCACAACACTACAATGTGTCAAAGACTAACCAGTACAACTATAGTCCTCAAACAAACCTTCTGCTCACCCCTTTGATTGTCTTCTCATCTACCTACCTCTGACACTGGAGTTTGAACCCAGCCCAACCTGTATGTTAGGCAAGCACTTCACACTCTTAGCACAAGTCATATGTTCTTACTATGTTTCCCTTGCTCTCCTCACACTCCTGGGTTCAAACTATCACCCTGCTATGGCCCATTTAACATTTGGGACTACAGGCATGCACTCACTACTTGCCCTGTTCCAGGAGAATAATCTTGTGACTCTGAACATTATATTGTGAGGGAGTAAGAAGTCAACATTAAGGCAAGCTGAGCAAAGGTAGCAGGGAAATCACTGTATTTCGTTTGTTTGTTTTTGGTTTGTTTTCATTTTTCAAGACAGGGTTTCTCTATGTAACAGTTCTGGTTGTCCTGGAACTTACTTTGTAGAGCAGGATGGCGTTGAACTAATTTGGCTTCAGTTCCTTTAAAAAAATATTTATTTGCTAGGTGGTGGTGGCACACACCTTTAATCCCAGCACTTGTGAGGCAGACACAGGTGGATATCTGTGAGTCTGAGTAGTATCATAGAAACCATGTCTCAAAACAAACAAACAAACAAAAAATAAAATAACATAAACCATTTATTTAATCTTATAAATGTTTAGCCTGCATGTATGTAAGTGCACCATATATGTGCTTGGTATATATTCAGAGGCCAGAAGATGAGAGTGTTGAATTCACAGTAACTGGAATTACAGACAGTTGTAAACTGCCATATGGATGCTGGAAATTGAAAACAGGTTCTTAGAAAAAATGAGCCCATGCTCTTATCCTTTAAGCCATTTCTTCATCCCCCTAACATTAGTTTGAATGTAAAAAGTCCATGTTGTATTTGTAAAAGAGAACTCTGTGGGCTAAATGTGGTGGTGCACGCTTTTAATCTTAGCATTCAGGAAGCAGAGGCAGGTGGATCTCTGTGTGACAAGCCTGATCTACATAGCAAATTCTTGGCTATCCAGATCACTAGGATTACATAGTAAAACTCTGTCTCAAAAAAAGTCACGGGGGGCTGGATAGATGGCTCAGAGGTTAAGAGCACTAACTGCTCTTCCAGAGGTCCTGAATTCAATTCCCAGCAACCATATGGTGGCTCATAACCATCTGTAATGAGATCTGGTGCCCTCTTCTCGCCTGCAGCAGACATGCAGACAGAATACTATATACATAATTAATAAATAAATCTTAAGAAAAAATCATGGGCTGGAGAGATGGCTCAATGGTTAAGAGCACTGACTTCTCTTCCAGAGAACCCAGGTTCAATTCCCAGCACCCACACGGCAGCTCACAACTGTCTGTAACTCCAGTTCCAGGGGGTCTGACACCCTCTCACAGACACACATGTAGACAAAACACCAATGTACATAAAACAAAAATAAATAATTTTTAAAAATCTCTTATGGCCTGGCGGTGGTGGCGCACGCCTTTAATCCCAGCACTTGGGAGGCAGAGACAGGCAGATCTCTGTGAGTTTGAGACCAGCCTAGTCTGCAAAGGGAGTTCCAGGACAGGCTCCAAAGCTACACAGAGAAACCCTGTCTCGAAAAACCAAGAAAAAAATCACTTAGTTACTGATACAGTATAAAGTATTAACCTAAGAAAACCAAACAAGGGGTTGGGAGAGTAGTGCTTACCTAACATGCACAAAGCCCTGGATCCCATCACCTGGACCACATAAAATAGGGTGTGGTGGTACACATCTGTGTTCCCAGCACTATTGAGGTGGAGGCAGGAAGATCAGTTCAAGGTCATCCTCAGTTTGAGGCCAGCCTGGGCTACACATCTCAATAAAATAAAAATAAAAAAAAACCCCAAAGAGTCTCAAAGCAAGAGATTTGTAAATTAAGACATAAAACTAGCACAATGAATAAGCAGTAAATCGGTAGGGGAAAGCCATCGCAAACTTAATAAGGGCAGAAAGAACAGAGTGAAGCCAGACATAAGGAAAGCCTGGAAGAACTGCCAGAGGCCCTGAGTTTCCTAATAGCAAATTCCAGGAAGAAAACAAGATTGCTTACATGAGTTCTGTGCAGCTCCTAGAAAAAAATATCATAGAATATTTAATAATATGGAATATATTTGTGACATTTACAAAATGTTTACTGGGGCTGGAGAGATGGCTCAGAGGTTAAGAGTGCTGACTGCTCTTCCAGAGGACCTGGTTTCAAGTTCCAGCAATCACATGGTGGCTCATGACTGTCTATAACACCAGTGCCAGGGAGTCTGACACTCTTACACAAGTATACTTTCAGGCAAAACACCAATGCACATAAAATAAAAAAAAACTTTTTTAAAATATTGTTTCCTGGTTGATTTTGGTTTTTTTTGAGGCAGGGTCTTACTTTGTAGCTCTGATTGGGCTCTAACTTGCCACGGAGACCAAGCCAGCCTTGAATTTGTGTCAGTCCTCCTGCCCTGGCTTCACTCTGTTCCTTCTGCCCTTATTAAGTTGAGATTACAGGCCTACAGCGCCACACCCAGCTCTACATGTTAATGAATAGAAAATCAGCAAATCATAAAACAATAAACAGTCCATGAATGCAATAGGCCAGTGGATTATACATATTCAAGTCTGTTTTGCTTTCTGGCCACTTCAAGTTTCTATTGCTAGGTAACAAGTTGCTACATATTCAGTAGCATCTAAACCCAAGCATCCACTTGTCTAAAATCCATGCCTGGGTTTAACATGGAATTCCACTCAGGGTTTCACAGGACTGACACAATGCGTCAGTGACACCACAGTTCCCATCTGGAGCTCCTGGCGGTTGTGAAGATCACTCAGATTACTGGAGAAACCACCTGTTCACGACTACAGGACTGAGAGCCTGTTTCCTTTCACTATTGGCTAGGGACAATTCCTGGGTCCCTGAGGCCACCCAGATTTCCTTGTTCTCAGGCCCCATAGAAAGTTCAAAACTTAAATGTTTGCTTTCTTCCCAGCCAGCAGGAGTCTGTTACTCTGGCTTCTTTCTTCTTCTACTTCTAGATCCCTTTAAAAGTTAGTTTAGGAAGCTGGAGAGGTGGTTCAATGGCTAAGAATGCTTTAGCCAAGGACCCTGGTTCAGTTCCTAGCACCCGCATGGAGGCTTTCAGGTACCTGTAACTCCAATTCCAGGAGTCTGAACACGCTCTTCTGTCTCCTCAGGCCCCAGACATAAAACAGAAATACATTGTTGTTGTCCTTTCTAAGACAGTGCTTCTCTGTGTAGCACTGATTGTCCTGGAATTCCCTCTGTAGACCAGGCTGGCCTGAACTCAGAGATCGGCCTGCCTGACTCCTGAGGGAGGGATTAAAGGCATATGCCCCCACCTAGCAATAATTTTTTAAAAAAGAGAGAGTCGGGCAGTGATGGCACATGACTTTAATCCCAGCACTTGGGAGTTTGAGGCCAGTCTTGTCTCTAGGGTGAATTCCAGGACAGTCAGAGTTACACAGAGAAACCCTGTGTAGGCAAAAAACAAACAAATAAACAAAAACCCAAAAAAACAAAACAAAACAAAAAAACAGAAAAGAAAGGCTGGCTTGGATGAATTTGTGGCACATGCCTTTAATCCCAGCTGTCACAAGGTATAGGCAGGCAGACCTCCAAGTTCCAAGTTAGCCTGGTCAACAGCTCCAGGAGAGTGTGCGCTACCACACCTTTTGAAAAAAAAAAAAAGACAAATTTTTTAAAGATTTATTTTATATGAATGTTTTGCCTGCATGTATGTCTGTGTATCACATGCATGTTTCCTGTTTGAGGAAGTCAGAAAAGGGCTTCAGATCCCCTGGAACTATAGTTACAATGTGGGAATTGAATGTGGATCCTCTGAAAGAACACCAAGTGCTATTAAGCCATCTCTCAGCCCAAAGTGCTTGTGTAGCCCAGGCTATCCTCAAACTAGTGATTCTCCTGCCTCTGCCTCTTCAGCATATCCTATTTAAAGGCACTACCACAGCCTCTTTCGATAAACACAAAAGATTAGAGATTACACGTGTTGAAATCTCTTTGTCATAAAAAGAACAAGAGGACTATCCTTCCAAATTCATAGGGTTTATTTCAACTCTAAGGCCATGGACTACTGGAGGCCATTTCAGAATGAGATAGTTTTCTGTTTAAAATTTATTTATTTACCTTTACCTACTAGTGTGTGTGTGTGTGTGTGAGAGAGAGAGAGAGAGAGAGAGAGAGAGAGAGAGAGAGAGAGAGAAAGAGTCTGAGCGTGCCATAGCACACCTGTGGAAGTGAGTGAGAGGACAACTTTTTTTTTTTTTTTACTTTTTGAGACAGGGTTTCTCTGTATAACAGCCCTTGGCTGTCCTGGAACTAGCTCTTGTAGACCAGGCTGGCCTTGAACTCGCAGAGATCTGTTTGTCTCTGCCCCCCGAGGGCTAGGATGAAAGGTGTATGCCACCCCTGCCCAGGTCAGAGGACAACTTTTGGGAGTCCCTTTTCTCCTTCTACCACGTGGGTCCCAGGAATGGAACTCAGGTCACCAGGCTTGCCAGCAGGGGCTTTTACCCACTGAACCATTTCACTGGTTTTTTATTTTATTTTGCTGCAGAGATGGGATTTAGCCTCATATTTGCTAGTTTAGTCCTCTACCCTTACACCGCAGCCTCATCTTTACCCCCATTCCCTTCCTCTTTTCTTTCCTATCCTCTGTTCTCCCCCCCCTGTTTTTTTTTCAGATGCAGGAACTCATAATTCCAAGTTGGCCTGGAACTGTGTTAGGGAGGATTACCTTGAACTTCTGATGTTCTTCTAGAATGCTGGAATTACTGGCACAGGTTTATTTGGTGCTGAGGATTGAACCCAGGACATTGTGCAAACAAGGCAAGCATTCTACTAAATGAACCACCTCCTCAGCTCCTTTTCATTTTTAGAGAAAGGGTTTCACCACATAGACTAGACCTAGACTGGCCTGGAACTCAGAGATCCACCTGCCTTTATCTCCAAAAGTGGAGTTGGTTTGTGTGTGTGTGTGTGTGTGTGTGTGTGGTTTTTTGTTTTGTTTTGTTTTTTTAGTTTTTTTCAAGACAGGGTTTCTCTGTAGCTTTTAGAGCCTGTCCTGGAACAAGCTCTTTTTTTTTTTTTAAAGATTTATTTATTATGTATACAATATTCCTCCTGCATGTAGAAGAGGGCACCAAACCTCATTACAGATGGTTGTGAGCCACCATGTGGTTGCTGGGAACTGAACTCAGGACCTCTGGAAGAACAGCCAGTGTTCTTAACCTCTGAGCCATCTCTCCAACCCCTGGAACAAGCTCTTGTAGACCAGGCTGGCCTCTGAACTCACAGACATCCGCCTGCCTCTGCCTCCCAAGTGCTGGGATTAAAGGCGCGTGCCGCCACCACCCGGCCCAAAAGTGGAGTTTTTAAAAAAACTCTTTTTACATTTATTCTTTGATAATTTCATACATGCAAACAATGTATTTGATATCATATCCAGCCCCAACTCCTCACTTCTCTCTTCAGACTTGCCAAACTCATTCCCTTCCCATTCCCCTTTGGGAGACAAGTTCTTGCTCTGTAGCACAGGCTGGCCTCAAAGCTCCTGCCATCTTTAGTGCCTCAGCCTTTTGAGTGATAGAATTACATGCGTGCATCATCAAACCTGGCTTCAATTTTTATAAGATGTATACAGATTTTTAAAAGGCTGTAAACCACAATATGTTATTTAACTGGTCATTAGAAATACAAGTACTGGTCCGTGTTAAATTCACGGCATGGTTGAGGATGACCCTGAACTTGTGAACCTCCTGTTTTCACCTGGAGTGCTAGGATCATAGGGTTGCAGCACCATGGGCCCAGGACTTTGTGCATGCTAGGCAAGCACAGAATTAACTGAGCTACATTACCAGCATTGCAAGAAACACTTATTCTATGTGTTTCCACTGAAAGGACTCAGTGTGAACCTTTGTTATCTCAGTCTCATTACGCAGCCCTGGCTGCCTGGAACTCATAAGATCCACTTGCCTCTTCCTCCTGAGTACTGGAATTGAAGGTGTGTGTCACCTCGAGAAGAGCTGTACCAGGCTTTTTCTTTTAGGCCACCAACCAGCTGCCAAATCATGACATGGACCTAATTTAGGCTCCTTGCAGGCTAGCTCTTTTAACTTAAATTAGCCTATTTCTCTTTATTTTGCCTCAGGGCTTTTTACTTTTCTCTCCTTCGGTATATTTTATTTTCACTGTGGCTGCCTGGCTTCTCGCCCCAGGTGTGTCTCTTGTTCTCTTCTCCTCCCTCCTTTCTCCTCTCCCATTCTTTTCTCATTCTTTCCAGAGCCTAGAGTCTGCCTATTTATTCTCTCTGCCTGCCAGCCCCGCCTATCCTTTCTCTGCCTAGCTATTGGCCTTTCAGCTCTTTATTAGACCAACCAATCAGGTGTCTTAGGCAGACAAAGTGAAACAAATGCAACACATCTTTACATAATTAAGCACACATTCGTACATTGTTAAACAAATGTACCTTAAACAAATGTAATACACCTTTACACAGTTAAAGTAATATTCCACAGCATAAACAAATATAACACATCTTTACATAGTTAAAATAATATTCCACAACAAATGGCCATATCTGTCTTTTTTTTAATTTTTACAATTTTATTTTATGTGCATTGGTGTTTTGCCTGCATGTATGTCTGTGTGAGAGTGTCATATCTTGGAGCTACAGACAGTTGTTAGTTGCCATGTGGGTGCTGGGAATTGAACCTGGGTCCTCTGGAAGAGTAATCAGTGTTCATAACCGCTGAACCATCTCTCCAGTTCCTTAAAGATATTTTATAATTGAACTTTTTTATGTAGGCAGGTGTTTTTCTTGCATGTCTGTGCACTACTTGTGTGCCTGGTGCTTGAGTTGGTAGAATAGGGCATTGGATTCACTGGAAATGGAGTTACAGACAGTTGTGAGCCACTAGGTGAGTGCTGGAAAACAAGCCTGGGTACCCTGGAAAAGCAGTCAGTGCTTTTTTGTTGTTGTTAGTGGTGTTTTCTTTTTTTGTTTTTTTGTTTTGTTGTTGAGACAGGGCCTCTCTATGTATGCCTGGCTGCCCTAGAACTCACAATTTAGCTGACATGGCCTCAAACTTACAGAGATCCTCTCCTCCCTTCTTCCTGCTGGGATTAAAAGCATGCACTATCATACTTGGCACAGCTAGTGCTCTTACTTTCTGTGTCATCTCTGCAGCTCCTATTTTATTTTTCTAAAACTATTATTTTTTATTTTATATGTATGGGTGTTTTGCCTGCATGTTTATCTGTGTATCACATTTAGATGACCTAGAACTAGAGTTGCAGATGATTAGAAGCTAAAATAATTGCTGGGAATTGAACCCAGGTCCTCTGGAAGAGGAGCCAGTGCTCTTAACCACAGAACCATCTCTTTAGACACCTCACCCATTTTATTTGTAATTAAGTTTGTGTGTGTATGAGCACACGTGTGTGTGTGTGTGTCAGAATCCCCATGTGAGTGCAGGTGCCTGAGAAGCCCAGCAAGATGGCATCAGATCCCCTGGAGTTGGATTTACAGGCCGTTGTGAGCTGTCCCACTTGGGTGCTGGGAATTGAACTCAGGGCCTGTGGAACAGCACTAAATGCTCTTAATCACTGGGCCATCTCCAGCCCCCATTATATCTATTTTCATTCCTGGCCCTCTCTTTTGAGATTCACAACTGCCTATCTTATCTGGACATCTTCCCAGGAACTTTGAATAGAGTATTTTTCATATTAGCCCTGAGCCTAGCACCTAGGAAAGCTTCTATAAAAATGAACTATTATTGATCATCAACATTATATTTTAGCTCCTGCTGTGTGAGCTACTTCCTTTTGCTGCTTCTCAGTGGCTTCCCCAAATCACTTATTCACTGGCAGTGTCTTTGGCCCTGGGTTATTTGTTGTCTCTGCAGGAAGCTCAGGGAACAATCCAACCTGGTTTTCCCATCAGCAGAGAAAAACTGAAACAATAAAAATAAAGATATTCCCACACCAAGTCCACGGTACCCTGAAGGATCATTTTGGTGGCATCCTCTCTGGTGGGTCCATTCAACAATTTCCTTCCAGGGATCTATTCTAGAAGAGCAAGACTTATACTATGGTATAGTTCTAACAGCAAAGTCCACTGAATACTACAGAAATCCAATCTTGTTATTTATATAATGCCTTTTAAACTTTCTGTACATACAAAACTGGGTTTAATTATGATATTTTCATACATATAAATACTTTTTAAAATTTTTTTACATATAAATTCTTATATTCTGCTCTTGTTAGCCTCATTCCAAGTGTGTGTATGTGTGTGTATTTGGCTTTTTTCGAGACAAGGTTTGCTCTGTGTAACAGTCTTGGCTGTCCTGGAACTCACTCTGTAGATCGCCTGGCCTCGAACTCACTGAGATCTGCCTGCTTCTGCCTCCCGAGTGCTGGAATTAAAGGTGTGCGCCACCACTGCCTGGCTCCCACTCCCTCTATTTTGAGCCGGCAACAAGGAAAAGTTGGAAGCCTCACCCAGGGCAGCACACTGGTAATACCAGTCAGCAGCTCTGGGTTAGAGCAGACTGAGGACCCATTCTAGCCTTATCTCTCAAGATCTGAGCTACCCGCTGGGGGGGGGGGGTGTGGTGTGGTGTGGTGTTGGCGCACTCCCTTAATCCCAGCACGTGGGAAGCAGAAGCAGGCGGATCTCTGTGAGCTCAAGGCCAGCCTGGTCTACAAGAGCTAGTTCCAGGACAGTCTCCAAAGCTACAGAGAAACCCTGTCTCAAAACAAAACAAACAAACAAAAAAAAACAAAAAAGAATTGAACGGAGCATGAGATTCTATCATGCCAGGGGTCTCAGTTTTTTCTGAGCCCACAGATCAGGATATTACTCGCAGCTACTGCTCCAGCACCATGCATACCACCATGACAATAACGGACTAAACCTCTGAAACTGTAAGCCAGCTTCCAGTTAAAGGCATTCTTTTAGAAGAGTTTCCTTGGTCATGGTGTCTCTTCACAGCAACAGGACAGTGACTGGGATATAGCCCTTTAAAACAAACAAAAACTCTACAACTCTCCTAGAAAGCTGACATTCTCCTATACATAACACTTGATGACAATAAGGTACAAGTACTACATGTATGTAGTGTGGAAAAACAAAAAATGCAGAGGACACAATGAAAATGTTTTCATTTTCGCATCCTTTTTTGATGTAGCTCAGTTTCATAGGACTCAACCTAGTAGGTGTCAGACACCTTTCAAAAGCTTGCTGTATGTATTAAACAAGCTTCAAATTCCTCAACTACTCCAGAGGTAAGGAAGGGCAATCGCGGTCCCTTTGGTAATTGCAGTTCTCTTAAAGAAGCTGGAGGATTAGGCAGGAAAGTGGGGGCCACTTAAGAGGCTTCTCTGTTTTTAAAGTTTGAGAAATACACGTGAATACAAGTAATTAGGTACCAAAATGGGATTTCGGCGGGGTGTCCGAAATACGACTTAGGTTCTGGGGCTACGCGTTTTTCTAGGGGCAGTCTCCATCCACGACGTACCTCGTGCGGTGCGGCCCGGGCTTCCACAGGTTTCCTGGGAAAGGCTCCGCCTGCGCCTTCTCCACCAGTCTTGCTAGAGTAGGCGTACGCTTTACGAACAAAAGCGTTCGGAGTGACCGCCTCTATAGCCACTCAACGCCGAGCACAACCCCGCGCCCCTGGCTCAGCAACTTTCAATTGGTGAAGTAGCCCTAGAGGAGGCGGGACGGAGGAGAAGTCCCGCCTTCCTTGGCACTTCAGCCAATCACAGCGTCTGAGACATGGTTAGGCTGCATCCGTGTGTAGCGTTCTGAGCGGCCTGAGGGCGGGGCGGGGGCCCGGTGGGTCGCTGAGGTGGGGGTTGGTGGAGGACTCTTCCCGAGGGCGCGCGGAGCTGAGCCGGTGACAGACGCGCACGCGTGCGTGCGCTCCCGACTCCTGCGCGGCCCCGCGGCCCCCGTCGGGTCGCTGAGAGGCGCTGCGTCCGCGCCGCAGCCGTCTAGGATTCCAGCCCAGGGGCGTCCCCGGGCGTCCCCAACCCGAGGCTCCGAGCGCCGGGCCGCGCCCGCTTCTGCCCACGCCCGCTCCTGCCCGTGTCCCGTCCCCGCTGCCGTCAGAGACTGTCCCTTAACTCGCCTCTCCGCTCCGAGGGCCGGGTCCTCGCGGCCCATGGTGGCCGCTGGGGACCCACGCAACCTAAGTCTGTCTCGGGCCGGCCAGCCGGCCACCATGGTGGCCCTGAGGCCTGCGCAGCTCCTCCAGGGGGGCTAATAGACCCAGAGCGCGGGCCTAGGGGTGAGAGGGTCCCAGGCCAGAACCCTGCGCCATGGCTGGAGCCATCGCTTCCCGCATGAGCTTCAGCTCGCTCAAGAGGAAGCAGCCCAAGACTTTCACTGTGAGGATCGTCACCATGGACGCCGAGATGGAGTTCAACTGCGAGGTAACCGGCCGCCAGTCCCGACGGACTGTGAGCGGAGAGCCGCGGAATCCCTGCCTGTCCGGCCGGAGTGCGCGTCCCCACGCACGGGGCGCCCTCGCTGCGGTGACAGTCGAGATGGAACCTTGAGGGATTCTGTATATACTATCTCTGGGCAAGGGTGGAGATGGTCAGAACCGGAAAGGACTTTCTAGGCCCAGATCACAAATTAAAGCTAGTTGTTTCATTTTTAAAACAAAACGTGGGTCTCTTGGTTTTGGCATTTCTTGAAAGTTATTTTCATTCATTTGTTATTGGAGAAAACTGGAATCTTCCATAGTAACGTACTGGTTTACAGTGTGTAGGGCTTGCGCTTAATATTCCACGGAGTTTTTCATTAGGAATTATTATGTATGCTAGATCTTAAAAATTACATCTAGCCGGGCAGTGGTGGCACACGCCTTTAATCCCAGCACTCGGGAGGCAGAGGCAGGCGGATCTCTTTGAGTTCGAGGCCAGCCTGGTCTACAGAGCTAGTTTCAGGATAGACTCCAAAGCTACAGAGAAGCCATGTCTCGAAAAACAAAAACAAAACAAAAAGTTGCACCTAGTTTTGTTGAAAGTTTGTACTTTTCCCTGTCCCAAACTTTAAAGTTTCTAGGAAAAACTCTGAGGAAAGAGTGACTTACGTTTACTTTCCGTAGTTTCTAACATGGTAATAATAGCTATCATCTGTTGAAAGCGTGTGTGTGTGTGTGTGTGTGTGTGTGTGTGTGTGTTTCTAACATGGTGATAATAACTATCATTTGTTGAAAGTGTGTGTGTGTATGCTGTGCAAGCATTCCATCACTGGGTTATGTCCACAGACATTTATGCATTTAACTCTCAAAAAACAAAACAACCACCAAAAAAATCAGTCAGAATTATGACCCTGGAATATATTTGATCTGGTTTCCTGGCCTATTGCTTCTAAAACCCTTGAAATCTCCAAAGTAATAAGTGTTTTCTTGCGTGCTAATAAGTTGGCTTTAGTTTTAGGATTCAGCTTGGTTGCCAGAAAGGCTTAGTTAGCATCCTTAAGGTTGGGACTTCTCAATTCTTCACTCAAGATGGGATTGATGGCTAGATTGATCACCAAAGGCCAGTGATTTAATCAATAATGCCTTTATAATTAAGCCTCCATAAACTCCCAGAAGGGGTTTAGAGAGCTTCCTTCTGAACATGTGTGCACCCTTTCCCACACGCCTTACTTTATGCATTTAAAAAGAGCTGGTGATATCTTGTGTCCCTTGTAATATCCCTGATAAAAAAAATAGGTAAATATGAGTGTGAGGTGCTCTACTAAACTAACTGAACCCAAAGAGGGAGTGTGGCACCTCAGTTTGTTGCTAGTCAGAAGCCTGTGCTTGGCATCAGACACAGGAGGCAGACTTGTGTGGCTGACACTTTAATCCATGAGATTTAACATTCCAAGTAGTGTGTCAGAATTGAATTAAAGGACACTCAGCTGGTATCTGATGAAAGAAAGAATTGTTTGGTTGGTTGATATTGCCCCCATCTTATTTAACTTTTTAACTTTTTTTAAGATTTATTTATTATTTATACAATGTTCCTCTTGCATGTACACCTCCATGCCAGAAGAGGCCACCAGATTTCATTAGAGGTGCTTGTGAGCCATCATGTGGTTGCTGGAAATTGAACTCAGGGCCTCTGGAAGAGCAGCCAGTGCTCTTAACCTCTGAGCCATCTCTCCAGTCCCAACTTTTTAATTTTTATTGTTTAACATTTTGTTGAAATATTTTTGGCCAGGTGAGTCAGCTCACACCTGTAAACCCAGTGCTTAGGAGACTGAGCCAGAGGATCGTGAGAGTTAAAGGCTAGCCTGGGCTATAGAATGTAGCAAAAGCCTCTGAAAGGGGCGGTGGTGATGCCTTCAGAAGCAGCAACAGGTGGATCTCTATGAGTTTGAGGCCAGCGTGGTCTACAAAACGAGTTCCAGAACAGCCAAGCCATGGCTACACAGAGAAACCCTGTCTTGAAAAATCAAAACCAAAGGAGAAAAAATGTGGAAAAAAAACTTTAATATTTCTTTCCTTCTTACATATGTAGAGTGCCTCAAGATTTTGAGCTTTAGACTAAGCTTTTAGCCAGGATGGTACTTAATTTAGTCTTTGTTACCCAGCAACATTAGTAGGAGTGACAGTAAGTCAGGAGTTACCAGATTGTTTGTACACATGGGTGTGTAGTCAATCATTTCAGCTTTACAGGCTCTTGGAACTGTTGGAACAAACTACTCAGCTCTTAAGCTTTGGTTTTAGCTAGGGTTGACTTAAGCATGACTATATCAGGAGCTCCACTGACATATTCTACTCCAAAACTAGCAAACATTCTTTTGAAAACATGCTTTGGAAATAGTTGTAAGGGTGAACAACTGCCACAGCAAGAAATCAGTGGAAATTCAATAAGGTGAGAGTCAGTAGTGTGAATAAAGACTTCAAGATTGGCAGTGCTTCTTTCCCCCTTCGGATGAGTTAGATAGGTTCCACTCCTTGTTGCTGAGGCTGACTGAGTCTGAGGAAGGTGTCCTAGAGAGTGGAGCCTCCTTTTTCTACCCAGTCCCTACCTGTGGAACAGGGTGTGACATACTCAGAAGGTTTAGGACCTAACTGTTCTTTCCTTGACCTTGACTTGTGAGGCAGCTATTGACCTCAGAAAAGGCAAGTTGAAACCTCAACCTGTTGTATTTTTTTCCACCAAAAACTCAGTCCTGGAATTGGTGGGGAAAGGAACATCTCAGAGAAAAGCTTGCCATTATCCCTTTCCCCATCTCCAGAATCCTGGCTCAGATTTTGCCTGAGGAATGGAGGGAGCAGGGCTTAAACAGTTACTGACTAGGGGGTTAGCTCTAATAAAGCTGGTGCAGGTGGCCCAGATTAAACCCCTAGCACCAAACCCACAAACAAACAAAACCCAGATTGTCCTAATCTTACCCCAGAGGACATAACTTCACCTGAAATACAGTGGGAAAGTTCATGCCTGAAGGCAGTCTTGAGAGTACTAGGTTTTAGTGAGAGAAGATTGGATTTCATGAAGACACAGCCTAGACTGCATGTTTTCCAGTTTGCAAGAGATTATTAGGGAACTCTCCTTAGGTAAGAATAGAGATCAAACATTTACCTCAGCAGCTCCCTCAGAGTAACCAGCAATTCAGTAGGCTAGTTTGTATACAAGTTGTGCCCCAGGGCATTGTTACAAATATTAGAAAAACAAGCCACAATTAGAATTTAACAGCTAGATGGTCATGGAAAGGGAAGACTAAAGGCATGTCATTCAAGGTTCACTAGCCAAATAAACACCTCCCTGTGAGGAAAAGTCACAGGCCTTCACACTGTGAGATAAGTAGATTTTGTTAAAGTCATCCAACCAGTCACAAAAAAAAAAATAAGTAAATGATAAGTCTTGAAGTTGGATTTGATGGTCTGTGTCTGTAATCTTAGCTCTTTCAAGTCTGAGGGCAGGGGAATGGAGCAGTCAAGGCCAGCCTGAGTTACAGAGCAAGTCCTGTCTCAAAAACACAAGGACAGAGTGCTGCCCTTCCCCCACCAAATAAAAGCCCTGGATAGGGGCATCTGTACCCAGAGTCACTAAAATATATTAACTGAAATGTCCAAAACATCAAAAACTTTGAGATACGTAAAGAAACGGGAAAATATGACCAGTACAAGGAAGGAAGAGGAGGTGGGTATGGGAAAGCTAGCTACAGAAGTCCCTGTAAGAGCAAACGGGGTCAGAGTTAACAAAAAAAAGGCTTTAGGGGAGATTGTTCAGTCTTTAAACTGAACAAGTCATGAGAAGGCCATGCAAGTATGAGAATCTGAGCTTTGATCCTAAACACCCATCTAAAAGCTGTGCTGGAGAGTGGAGGTGGGAAGATCTCTGGAGCTTGCTGGCCAGCCAGTCTAACTGAATCATTGAGCTCTAGTGTCAGTGAGTGACCTTGCCACTCAAAAGTAGAGAGTAATAGTGGAAGACACTTGATATTGACCTCAGGCTTCCACATTTCCATGTGCACCACACAAGTACACATCCACGTACAAGCACACACTCTTGAATGCACATACACACACACACACACACACACCACAAGATTTAGCCATTATAAATATATTCCCAGAACTTAAGGGAAGCACAAATTAGTAAAATAAGGCAACAAGATACTGCCAAATCAAATGGACATCACTAAAGAGAGAAATTATAAGAGAGAATCAAATGAAAGTTCTAGAGTTGAAAAGTCCAATAGGTAGAACAAAATATTCAACAGAGGAACGCCAGTTATAAATTTGGGGTTTATAACTAAGAAGAAAGAAGTCAACTAAGAATTAGATCTAGTAAAGTTGAATATAGGTTAGTCATTTCAGAGTGGTGAAGACAAGAGATAACCAAGAACTGGGAGGATTTGTTGCTCAAAAATCTACCTTGTAAGGGGTTAAGGGGTCCTTCAGGCTGAAAGCAAGAGACCTCAGCAATTCAAATGTGCATGAAAAAATAGTAAAGGTAATTATATGATTATATAAGATGCTGTAAGCACATAATTTTCTCCTTAACTGATTAAAAATGTTTAAGTGCTTGTAATATTAAACATATAATATGTGTTATATGTATAACACATTTGGTAACAATAACAGAAGAAATGTGTTGAAACAAAGCTATAATGGGTTAAGAAAATGACTACAGAATAGCTGTAATAATGAATTAATGTGTATGTAAATTTGATATATGTTAGAACATTTCTGGATCACTTAAAGTGAACTAATAAAAACCTGAAGTTGATTTTGATAAGTCAAAATTATATGATAAGCTCCAGAGCTGCTACTTTTAGTAGATCTAAAAATATGAACACAGGACTTAGAGAGATGGCTCAGTAGTTAAGAGCACTTGTTGTTCTTGCAAAGGACCCAGAATTTCAGGGTTGGTTCCCACACCCACATGTCAGCTCATAACTATCTGTAACTCCAGTACCAGGGGATCTGATGTCCTCTCTGACCTCCATGGGCATTGCATTCATGTGGCATTCTACATGCAGACAGTATACTCATACACAAAAAATGAATCTTTCTTTAAAAAAGAAAAAGGTTATTAAAATTTATTTATTTATTTGGTTTGGGTTTCGTTTTTGTTTTTTGATTTTTTTTTTTTGAGACCGGGTTTCTCTGTGTAGCCTCTGCTCTGCAGAGGAAGCTGACCTTGAACTCAAATCCATTTACTTCTGATTTCTGAATACTGGGATTAAAGGCATGAAATACCTTACCGTATATTTATCTATTTTTTTTTTTTTTTTTTTTTTTTTTGGAGAGAGGGTTTCTCTGTAGCTTTGGAGCCTGTCCTGGAACTAGCTCTGTAGACCAGGCTGATCTTGAACTCACAGAGATCCACCTGCCTCTGCCTCCCGAGTGCTGGGATTAAAGGCGTGCGCTACCACCGCCCAGCCCAAAGTTACATATTGAGACCCTGTCTAACACTCCCTCAGCTCTTACCCCCAAAATATTTGAGTATGTTTCCAGAAAGCTTTAATTGAAGAGGGAAGCCACACTCTGAATGTGAGTGGTATCATCACATAGACTCCAGTCAGACTGAATAAAAAGGATAAAGCAAGCTGAATGTAAGAATCTCTCTTTGTGCTGGGTGGTGGAGGCGCTCGCCTTTAATCCCAGCACTCAGGAGGCAGAGGCAGGTGGATCTCTGTGAGTTTGAGTCCAGCCTGGTCTACAAGAGCTAGATCCAGGACAGGCTCCAAAGCCACAGAGTAACCCTGTCTTGAAAAGCAAAAAAAAAAAAAAAAAAAAAAAAAAATCTCTCTTTGCTTCCTGTCATGTGAGCTGCCTAATAATGTCCTTGCCACCATACCTTCCCTGCCATAATAGACTATCCTCTCAAACTGTGGGTCAGAATAAGCTCTCTGATTTTCTTTTTATCGCAACAACAAGAAAGCTAATTCAGACTTACATCTAAAACAATTCTTTTTAAATTTCTTTTTATTTTTATGTGCATTGGTGTTTTGCCTGCATGTGTATCTGTGTAAAAGTGTCAGAACTCAAGGAGCTGGAGTTACAGACAGTTGTGAGCTGCCATGTAGGTGCTGGGAATTGAACCAGGTCCTCTGGAAGAGCAGCCAGTGCTTTTAAGTGTTGAGTCATCTCTCTAGACTTATAAATAATTCTTATATTTCAATAATCAAAAGACAACCCATTTAATAAATGGACATAAGATCTGAATAGACCTTTTCTAAAGAAGATATATAACTAATAATCACAAGAAGAGATACTCAGTGTCATTAATCATCAAGAAAATATAAATCAAAAGCAGCATAATGAGAACTTTACTACAAAGAAAGGCAGCCAGTAAGATTCCTGGAATGAAAAAGTTATGTAGTGTCACTGTGAATGTGGAGAAAGCCATTGTGAAAAATTGTGTGGCAGTTCTTCACCCTAAGCATAGTTCTAGCAGTTCTACTCATAGAACCTATCAGACAGAAATATGTGTTTAGAGAGAATCTCATATGGCTGAATTATTCACAATAGCCAAGAAGTGAAAACAGCTCTGCTGCCCACCAACAGATAGCTTATGCATTTTATGGGATGTGATTTGGCAATAAAATGGAATGACATATCAATACATGTTTCAACAGACCTTTAGAACAGGAGTCACAGAAGAACATATAATTCCATCCATGGAAAATCTAGAGTAGGATATTAATGGAGACAGATTATAGATTAGTGGTTGCTCAGGACTCAGAAAGTGAATGGGAGTTTAGGGGTATTTTAGCTTTAGGATATGGAGTTTCTTCTTGAAGTGATGAAAATGTTCTTGAAGCTGAAGGTTAGACTGTGTACTCAGCATGTGTAAGGCTCTGGATTCCATTCCCACTGCTGAAAAAGAAATAAGATCTCAAAATTATTATGGGCAGTATGTAATCTGGCAGCTGGGAGCCAAGGAATACCACAACAAACCTCACACAAGAGATTTATTGAGAGAAAAAAAAAACCCAGGAGGGTGGCTGCTATTGTTGGGTTTTTTTACTCTTTACTCTTTTGGGACACCTGCCACGCAGCTCCCAAATAAATATACATGGAGGCTTACTCTTTCTTTTAAATGCCTGGCCTTAGCTTGGCTTGTTTCTAGCCACCTTTCCTTTCCTTTCCCTCTCCTCCCCTCCCCTCCCTTCCCCTCCCTCCCTCCTTCCTTTTCTTGTTTTTTTCTTTCGAGACAGGATTTCTCTGTGTAGCTTTTGGAGCCTGTCCTGGAACTCTCTCTGTAGACCAGGCTAGCCTTGAACTCACAGAGAGCCACCTGTTTCTGCCTCCTGAGTGCTGGGATTAAGTTGTGCACCTGTTAGCTACCTTTTTTTTTTTTTTTTTTTTTGCGCCACAGCAACGTTTATTGGGAACGGGGAGGGGGATCAGTCCTTCTTGGCCGCTGCCTTCCTCATGGCGGCCAGCACGTTGCTCAGCTCCTCCCGCTTCCTCTTGGCGCGTATGTGCGTGCCCACCCTCTTCTTGATGAACTTGAGCGCCCACTTGTCCTTGGACACCTTGAGCAGCTCCAAGGCGCGCCGCTCGTAGGGCGCGAAGCCGCACACCTCCCGGATCATGTCCCGCACGAACTTGGTGTGCTTCGTGAGGCGCCCGCGCCGCCGGCTGTGCCTGGGCTGGCTCACGTTCTTCGTCACCTTGTGGCCCTTGTTGAGGCCCACGGCCATGGGGTAGCGCAGGGCCATGGCTGCTCCTCTCCGATGGCGGCCGCGACAGGCTTTTTTGGTTTTTCAAGACAGGGTTTTGCTATAGTTTTAGAGCCTGTCCTGGAACTAGCTCTTGTAGACCAGGCTGGCCTCGAACTCACAGAGATCCACCTGCCTCTGCCTCCCGAGTGCTGGGATTAAAGGCGTGTGCCACCACCACCCAGCTGCCTGTCTACCTTTTGCCTCTGGGCTTTTACCTTTCTCTATTTCTGTATATCTTTTCTTTCCTTCTTCTTTCGTGTCTGGTTATGTGGCTGGCCCCTAGAGTCCTCCTTTCCTCCTTTTCACGTTTCTTCTTCTTTCTCTCTTTTTCCTTCTTTTTATTCTGTCTACCTGCTAGCCCTACCTATCCTTTTGCCTTGCTATTGCTGTTCCCCTCTTTATTATACCAATCAGGTATTTTTAGACAGGCAAAGTAACACAGCTTCACAGAGTTAAACAAAAGCAACATAAAAGATTGCAACATCTTTGCATCATTAAAACAAATGTTCTACAGCATAAACAAATGTAACACATTATAAAATAATGTTCCACAACAGGCTGCCTCTGCTTAGGTGATAAACAGCAGCAAACTGAACAAGATACAGGACTTGTATAGAGTTTCTTCGGAAGGGAGTGGAACTTTTCAGGGTGAAGCTTTCCACGTTGGAGATTAGTGGGATTTCATGTCCAGAGATTTTGTATTTTTGAAAGAGTTTTCTATGTAGGCATGGCTGACCTGGAACTGACTATGTAGTCTAGACTGCAAACTTGTAGCCTCAAGCTTTTAGTGATTTTACTCCATGGGTGGATTATAGGCTTGTGCTACCAGGTCTAGAGGCACTGTAGGATTTTTATCAAGTTCTCTAGCCTCTGATCCTGGCAGTATTAATCTAACTATCTCCAGTTGTGACAAAAATATATTCAAACATTAAATATCCCTGGTGTAGTGTTCCCCCCAACATTGAGGACCCAGTGCAAATCCGTAGAAAGGTATAGTAGTAGTGGCAGTCGGAGAGGCATAATGGTATAGTAGGACAGTTTCCAAACGACATAGAGGGTTTTTGTTTGTTTGTTTGGATTTGTTGTTTGTTTCAGTTTTGGTTTTTCGAAATGGAGGTTTCTCTGTGTAGCTTTGGAGCCTGTCCTGGAACTAGCTCTGTAGACCAGACTGGCCTCATAGAAATCTGCCTGCCTCTGCCTCCTGAGTGCTGGGATTAAAGGCGTGCGCCATCACTGCCCAGTGACATGGAGATGTTAATAAAACCTGGGTAGATTCTGATCTAGGAATTCTGTAGTGGAACTAAAAAAATGTATTTCTCATTAGCTGTTGGATGATGCCAGTGGTGCTAGCCCATTGACCACAATTTAAGTAGCAAAGCAGTAATAGAAAGCACTTTGAAATAAGACAGACTGAGTCTCAAAGTTCTGCCTCTTTTCCTATCCACTTCTGCTTAGGATGTGATATTTATGCTCTATTGGCTCAGTTTCCACACCAGTAAAGTGGGACTGATAGTGCTGGCCCTGCACACTTGTTTCAAGATTGTGTGATGCTTAGTGTCTAAGGAAGAAGGAACAGAAAGGGCTATAACTGGCCTGAACTAGGAGGCTTGCATCACCTTAGTCACTGTCTTCTTGTGGTTTTTGTTATGTCATTGGATCTCCCTGGACATCAAATTATAGTGGAAACACCATTTATAAATGATGTTTGAATATTCTGTTAAAAGTGATAATAGTATGTTCTATGGTGGTAGAGAGAGCTTGGAGAAGCAAATAGTCTCACTCTCTGCCATGTTTTTGTGCCAAGCTTATGCAAGGAGGTGCAGATATGCCTCCAGTGAAAAGAGAAAGCCAGCACTTGTGGAACTCTTGGCTTTGTTAAGGTCAGATGGTAATGACCTTCCAAGAAGGACTCGATTTTAGAACCAGTGGGAACTGGCATATAAGTCAGGTTACCTTATGGCAATAAGTTCAGAATTTTTGCTGCAAAGATGGGTGGACTCTCTTTATTGCTCTGTTTGCTGCATTGCACAATTGGCTCGATGCTCTAGAAAATTTTTCTACTTGAGAGATTTGATATTTGTCATCTTGAGAAAGTGGGTGCTGAATGTAATTTGCCAGGAGGCTAAATGGTTATGTTATTTCTTATCTAGGCTGGAATTTTGCTCTAATAATTCAATCTATCAGTAAGATAGCCAAATTTGAAAAATGTCTCAAAATTGAGTTGTGGGAGATTCTAATGCTGTATTACATAGGAAACAAAGCTTTCTCATGTTATTTGGCATTTTAAATGTTTTCACCACAACCAATGTGTTTATGATCAATTGAATGCCAGCATTACAGGTCATTACACCATATAAGAAGTAGATATAGTTTTTCAATAACAGAAAGAACCTTCAATGGGAGGGCAGAAGGAATAATTTTGGTAATTTTAGTAGGATATTTATTCCCATACTTTCCAAAATGTCAGCAAATAACACCTGGAAGTTATGGTTGTGACTATTTTGTAGGCTGTATAGGATGTTAGGACTGTCATGTGTGTGCACTAAGGAATTTCTTATTACAGAAGAAAGGCTGTCATCATCCTCTTTTACTACCTGTGTTCTATGGATATAGGCAGTGCCTTTGAATGCTCTGTGGTCTGTGATGTGGACAGGATAGGGTCAAGGGTGACCTAGTGGAGAGGCCGGGAGCATGCTGGTTAGTGCTATTGTTTCTTGAATCCCGTGTCTGCTCTTTATGGGATGAATGCCTAGGGAATAGCAATGACTGTGAGTCATGTGTAATGTTCAGTGCTTTAAATGCATGATTCCATTTGGTACAACAGGGCTTCATTTATTTATTCAGGAGATCTGAATTCCCACATGGTCGAGGCAGCCAGCATCACCTAGTAGTGATCAACATCATTTTGGACATGAGTGTTGTTTACTTTGTTTCTGGGGGGACGGGGGAAAACGGGATTAGACAGAGTAAATAGCTTACCTAATGTCTCAGTGGAACCACTGTCCATTCAGGAAGAGAAGGATGGACACATCATTAAAATCACTAGCCATATGATGTTCCAATCAACACTCCATTGCATGTATGGTAGTGTCCCTATAAGTTTATAACAGAACTGGAAAATTTCTATTGCCTAGCATTTTTTGTTTAGTTTTATTTTATTTATATTTGATTTTAATTTTTTGTTTTGTTTTCTTTTTGAAACAGAATTTCACTGTGTAGTCTTGGTTGTCCTAGATAGAACTTGCTTTGTAGACCAGGCTGGCCTTGAACTCACAGAGATCCACCAGCCTCTGCCTCCCAAGTGCTGAGATTAAAGGTGTGCACCACCTAGCTAGTTTTTTTATTTTAATTAAACTAAAAAAAAATTACTGGGGTGAAAGGGCATGCACATGGACTGCTTTTGTGGACTCAGCTCTTTCCTTCCACCTTTATAAGGTGGAACTCAGAAGTCCCAAGATGGCCTTGAACTTGCTGTGCTGAAGAGGATGACCTTGAGTCATAGAGTTAGAGGGTGCTGCCTCCGTGGAACTGAGTTCTTTTACCTCTCGCTTGTATCATCTGTAAGATAGACGTTGTCGAGTGCTGGAGAGATAATGTAAGATTGAAGTTGTCGGGCATTGGAGAGAGAGCTCAGCAGTTAAAGGCACTGACTCTTCTGCCAGAGGACCTGGGTTTAATTCTCAGTACCCAAATGGCAACTAACAACAATGTATAACTCCAAGATCTGACAGCCTCACACAGACATGCGTAGAGGTGAACCATCAATCCATATAAAATAAAAATGAATAAATTATTTAAAAGAAACAGTGGGGTTGTCATGATTCTTCTTGTATCATTATTGGCAAAATACCTAGGCCAGTACCTGGCACAAAGTAGGACTATATAAGGGCTTTTGCATAAGTGGAAATATGTCCTAAACCCCTTACCATTTCTCTGCTCCTTTCAGCCTCTCCTACACTTTGTCACACATTCTCTTGTCCCATTTACTTTCCCAGCCTCTGCTCACAGAGCCTTTGTATGGGCCAGCCCAGTGACTCGAATGCCTTCCTCACTTGTTTCCTGGCACAGAGATATTACTAATTCTAAATTAATTAATTCTAAATATTACTAATTTAGGTTGCAGTTCAAGCTTGCTTTTTGTGCTGGGTGTCACATTGCTGCTAAAAGGTGGGTCTGGGATTTGAATCCAGGGAACCTGTCTTTCAAGCCAGCCCTCTCTCCACCATACACTATGTGGAGAATCTCCACATAGAAAGAAGGAAATGTTAACACCCCCCCCCACCGACTTCTGAGAATTTAAGTATTTGGTAAATAGTTGAAAAAGTAGGAATAAACTTTTTCTTTCTTTCCTTTTTCTTTTTTTCTCCCCTAGATAGGGTTTCTCTGAGTACCTCTGGGTGTCCTGGAACTCACTCTGTAGACCACCTGGCCTCAAACTCAGAGATTCCCTCCCTCTGCCTAGGATTAAAGGTGTGCACCACCACCATCGGGCTAAAGAACTTTCTAATGTGACAACTTATTTGTCTTTGTCATTATTTTATTTTATTTATTGCACTTGGTATAAGATTCTATCTCAAAACCATTTTGCAAACTTGCCAGTGGGCTTATATTTTGCTGGGTAATGACATGATTAACAACCCCTGCTGTATTGCCTGGATATCTAGTTTGTCCTATGTGTCACCTGACAATTTTTTGTAAGTGAATCTTTTTCAGTTGCCCTTGATCAGCTTGGAATTCAAGCTTTTGGCCTAAAGTAAAGCTTATTTCACAGTAGTTAAGTATTTTCTAGTTGAATATTTCGCATTTCTTATGGTCCGAGTGGTTCTTCTCTGTATTCAGCCTGTCCTTCCAAGACTTTTCGTGTGCCCATATAGACATCAACTGTTTTACCTTGTTTCTTTTTCTTTGTGTGGTGGGGTTGAAACCTGAGCTTTCAGCATGCCATACAAGCTCTCTATCAAGGAGCTACATCCCCAGTCTTGTTTTAATTTTCTTTAATTTTTTAGAAGTTCACCTCTCCCTTTCCTCCATTTGTGTCTGTAGTTCAGTTTTAGAGGAGCCCAAATCAAGATCATCAGAGCACAGTTTTGTACAGTAAGAAGAAAGGGACTACAAGCATATTACAGATACATGACTTTTTCAGTTTCAGAATAGCTCCTGTTGTGAGAGAGAGAGGGAGAGAAAGAGAGAGAGAAACCAAGGAAAGGTACTGACTTTACAAGGTGTTCATGGACTAGTTGGAGATGCAAAACATTTATGAAAAGATATTGTAAAAAGTTTCTATGTATATACACATATACACCTCAAATATTTTGTACTTGGAATCATACTGAAACTGGCTAGAAGTCATGTACTGTGGCATGTCTGTCTGTAGTCTCAGCTACTTAGGAGGCTGAGGTGGGAGAATTACTTGAGCCGAAGAGTTTAGGACTATCCTGGGCAACATAATGAGATTTTGTCTCTTAAAAAAACAAAAAACACCACCACCAAAAAAAAAAAAAAAAAAAAAGCAAAGTTGGATGATGGTGGCACATGAATTTAATCCTAGCAATTGGGAAGCAGATGAATCTCTGTGAGTTTGAGGCCAGCCTGGTCGACAGAGCTAGTTCTAGGACAGTCAAGGCTACACAAAGAAACCCTGCCTCGGAAAAAAAAGAAAAAACAAAACAAAACAAAAACTTTTTAAAAACATGTATAGCAGTGGGTGCTGGAACAAAACCAGGCAGATGTAAGGGTCTATTGAGTGTAAGAACAAGGGTCTTCTACCAAATATGAGTAGTTCCCAAGATTAAGGGTGAGTACCAAGGCCTGCGGTGGGAGGGAGTTCACTGGGCAAACTTGACTAGAGTTGGGCTCTGGTCTACACACCTCTGTATGTGGTTCTCTATCACTTGTATAAAATCATCGACAGCCTGGAGCTAGGTTCTGAAGACCAGATTTCTAGGCTGAGCTCTCTTGGGCATGTTAAACACCTTCCCTAATTGTTCATCTGTACAATGAAGGGAAGAAGTCACATTTCAAAGGTCTTCAGCTTCTGCCTTAGAAGAATGATTCCCGCCTTCTATTTTTGTGAGACAGAATTTCAATGTGTAGACTCAGCTGGCTTCTTTCTGGATCCTTCTATCTCAGCCTCCTTTGTGCTGAGATTACAGGCATACATCACCCTTCCCAACCTTTTTCTTGTTTTTTGATGACTCCCCCAGTGATTTGTGCTAGTTTTATATTACTGTCTGAGAATATTTTTTGGCACTTGCTTAGTTTTAATTTCAGAGTTTAAAGCATTTGACTTAGAAAACCCAGAACTGCATTTTCTCAGAGCTACTGATAGCTAGCTAGTAACAAGGCTTCTCTGTTTTGTTACAGGATGATGTATTCTGTCCTGTGTGTGCTTTGTCTAATTTAGTCTAAATCCACATGTCTTAGGATACTTTTAGCATGCAGAAACTTGTCATTAAAGTAATGCTGGTTTTCAAGAAGAAAGTTTGTTTTTATTGTGTTGGAGATAGAATCTATGGCTCTAGGCAAGCCCTCTTTTACCGAGGGACCCTTCCCAGGTCTTAAACAATAGCTGGTTCTGAGAGGCTCAAGCTTCTTGTCCCAGTTCAGGAATCACTGACACCACTAGGTGGCAACAGAACTCAGTATTTTCTAAGTCACTGGGCTTTTTAAACTCTTTAGCTCTTTAACTCCAATTTCTGTTTTTCTCCTTTGGCAAATTTGGGCCTAGATTTGGAAATTCACAGAAAGTCTTTATTCATTTGTTGCTATGGTCTTCTTGTTTCAGTAGTTTGTTAGTTTGACTTTCAGATAAAACTGAATCTAGAGTAATTGTAGAACTTATCTATACTGATCTGTGGTTTTAAATTCCTCAGCAGTGTCTTTATCTGCTATCTTACTCTTGTTGATTTTCAGATCAAGTCAGTCTCATAAATATGCTCTTTAAAAAGTCTTCAGACCTCAGTAGTTCTCATCCATCCACAGAACTTTTACCAATTCTTCCTACTCCTATAACTTACTGTTACATCAGTGTTAAATCTTAAACAGAATGTTTATTTTTCTGAGTGCTGCATGAACTGGTTTGCATTCTCTGGTTTTATTATACAGGATTTGTTTTGTTTTGGGGGGGAAGAAGTGCTTAGTTTGAACCCATGCTTCCCTAGCCTTTGCTATTCTACTGAGTTTGGTCCCCAGTACCACTGAGAGGTTAGTTTGTTTATGCACTAGAGATTGAGCCCAGGGTTTTGAGCATGCTAGGTAAGTGCTCTACCTATATCTGACCTATATCTCTAGTCCATTATTTATTTATTTTACTGTGTATTAGGAGACAAGGTGTCAATAGATTGTTCAAGTTAACCTTAAACTTATAATCTTCCTCCTCAGCCTCCTGAATATATCTAATCATGAACCTGTGTCACTAGTCTGGTTTAGGAGCTTTAAAAAAAAAACAATATCTAGGACATAAATAATCATTTAGATAATATTCTGCTGTGGGTTGTGTTTGATAATCTCCTAGTTTGCCTAATGTTGAGGCTTGAAATTTAGCATTGTTGGAGCTGGAGGGAAGTTTCTGTGATTAGGAATGCTGGCTACCCTTCCAGAGGACTCTGATTTAATTCCCAGCAGCCACATGGCGGTTCACAACCATCTGTAACTCCAATTCCAGGGGATCTGATACACCAGGAATATAGACAGGCAAAATATAATATTACATATAATTTGTAATTTTTTCTTTTCATTTCTTTTTTTTGGTTTTTTTTTTTTTTGATGTTGTTGTTTTTTAGACAAAATTTCTCTGTGTAACAGTTCTGACCATCCTGGAACTCACTTTGTAGACCAGGCTGGCCACAAACTCACAAAGATCTGCCTGATTTGCCTCCTGAGTTCTGGGATTAAAGGCATGAACCACCATTGCCTGGCTTTTTTTCTTTTTTTCTGCAGGGAAGAGCCTTTCTTTTTTCTTTTTTCTTTTTCTTTTTCTTTTTTTTTTTTTTTTTTTGGTTTTTTGAGACAGGGTTTCACTGTAGTTTTAGAGCCTTCCCTGGAACTAGCTCTTGTAGACCAGGCTGGCCTCGAACTCACAGAGATCCGCCTGCCTCTGCCTCCCGAGTGCTGGGATTAAAGGTGTGCACCACCACCGCTCGGCTCTTTTTTCTGTTTTCATCTGCAGGGAAGAGCCTAACGATACACATAATTTTTGTTTTGTTTTGTTTTTCGAGACAGGGACACATTTTTTGTTTTGTTTTTGGAGACAGGGTTTTTCTGTGTAACAACAGCTCTAGGTGTCCTAAAACTCTCTGTAGATCAGGCTAGCCTCAAACTCAGAGATCTGCCTGCCTCTGTCTCCAAAAATTTTTTAAAAATTAAATTTAATGTAAAAAATACAGCTTTGCTGGACGGTGGTGGCGCATGCCTTTAATCCCAGCACTTGAGAGGCAGAGGCAGGCGGATCTCTGTGAGTTCAAGGCCAGCCTGGTCTCCAAGAGCTAGTTCCAGGACAGGCTCCAACGCCACAGAGAAACCCTGTCTCAAAAAACAAAAAAATTCAGCTTTGTATCTTATTTTCTGTTTGTTTTTTGAGACAATATCTGTAGCTCAGGCTGGCTTCAAACTCTTAGCTATCTTCCTGCCTCAGGCTCCTGAGTGCTGGGAATACAGGCATCATCTACCATTTCTGGCTTAGCTTCATATCTTATTCCTACCAAACAATTCTTACTATTGTTTCTGGAGAATTGTTATTTTCGGTATGTCAAGTATTGTAATCATTGCTAATTGCATATTATCCACAGCATGCTATCTGCTAAAATCTTACTTTTCAGCAGTATTTATAATTACCATTTTTGTTGCATTAGAGAGTTCATAATACATCTATTCAGTTTTAATTTTTTTTCCTTTTGAGAATGTGTCTTCTATATCCCAGGCTGGCTTTGTAGCTAAGGTTGGCTCAAACTCTTGATCCAATTGTCTGTATTTCCCAAGTTCTGGGAATACAGATATACAATACCATTCTGGCTATATAGTCTAATTATGATTGTGAGGCATGAGGACCATACTAGCAGAACCCAGAATAAGGGAAAACATTGTACAAAGTACACATAAATGAAGTACTAAGTATTTGTTACATTCCTAGAAATGATTTTAAGATAACAGAACGGGTTGTTAAATAATTGACAGAAAATTATTACAGCAATGAAAAAAAGTGCTATATGATTTATACAAAACCATCTCAAGCTCATGGACTCAGGGGGTGACCACTTGATGACTACAGAAGTCAAGCCCCCAGAAAGGTTAAGTGACTTGTCCAACACAGCAGGTTGAGGTGTTTATGACTGTGTGACAGAGCTATGATTGCTCTCATGTTGTGAGCTAAATTCTACAGATAGATACTGTCTTCTTGGCTTTTGGAGGACAGACTCTATCTTGCTTTTATAAAACTGTAATTGTTTCTTTTTTGCTTCGTCATCTATCAGCTGATTTTGAAACAAGTGCATCCTCTTTGCTCCAGCACAAGATCTGGAGGTTACACAGGGCATAGGAGAATTAGGGATGAAAACACTGGAGCCTACTTGAACTATGGTTCGCTGAACTCACAGGCTTGTTTGTAGTGGTTGAAGGAGGGGTCTGGAACATTGATCTCTTCTCTGGATTCACTGCTGATCTGATAGTCACTCTACTTCAGGAGGGAAGATGCCAGAAACTGCAGTCATCAGGACTTTTGCTCCCTAAAACACAGTAACTTATTCTGCTTTGAAAGACTATAAAGACTTAACCAGAGTTTAAAACCTACATTTTGTGGCTTCCCAAAGTGGTGTGATTTGTTTCTTCCTAGTGTCTTGTTCTGTGGAAAATTTTCTTCTTGGTTCTTTGAGGTTTAGATTTCTTTGCCAAGATATTTTTAGAAAGAGAGAATCAGTATGTGTCACCAAAGGGGGAAATATGTATCTTAAGACCTAGTTATGCAATTAGAATTTTAATAAGGAGTGTCATAAATTCTTACTTCATTGCAATCATTACTTAGGAGTGTTCTACTCAGAAGCCTCATCTAGCTATCATCATCATTATCATCAACATCACCAGCCAACCACAAGCACTTATCAGAGTGTCCACAGATTGTGCAGTACTTGCCTGTATTCTGAGAGACTTAAAGTATGTGTGTATATTCATGCAGACTGTGTGTGTGTGTGTTGTGTCCTTGGCTTCAAGGAATGGTGATCTGTAGCACTGGAGAAAAGGCAGGAATCTTAGGGAAGATAAACTCATTTTTCCATATACGTGAAGTACATGCTGATTCTTGCATGATATTGGGTGAATAGTGAAGAGTTAAAAGAATAGTTCTTAGAAAGGTCTAGAAGCACGTAGCTCTGCTGAGTGTGTAGACTGGGTTGTAATAAGGTAGGGTAATTGGTTGAAGGAGAGAAGAAGCAATTGGTGGAAAACCTTGAAACTAATAATTTATATAGATTGGGCACAATAACAGATGATTGGAGGACTGGGGACTTGAAGAGGAAAATTAATTGCTGTAGTTGATTATGGCAGAAACTGACAGGGTAGGAAATTGGAGGATTTTTAAAATTATTTTTTTCTGCCAAGAGGTAGCTTCAGCTTGTGATGAGAGATATAGGCTTCAGGACTGGCAGAGCAGCAAACAAATAGAATTTTCTGCTATATTCTTGTTTCTATTTGGAGGATCCCTTTTTCCCTATACTGAGCAGTAATACCCACTTGCAACAGATAACTCTCTTAATTGCAAGACCAAAAAGCTGGCTGTTTTTGCAGTTTAAGTTCAAGAGATAGAAAAGCCTACTTTTGTGATATGGTCTTACTCCTTGCTTTTTAAATTTTCTTTGATTAGTTGGGTTTTAATGGTGTTCATTATTCACTTGTCACACAGCAAAGTTATGTATACAAATGTTTAGGAGCAGGTTGCTGGGGATTGAATATGCTAGGCAAGTATTATGCCACTGAGTTGCATTCCCAGCCCCTAATAACTCTTTCTATTGTGTTTTTTTGTTTGTTTTGGCATTTGATATTTTGAAACAGGGTGTCAGTCTGTAGTTTTGGCTGGCCTATAACCTGCTATGTCAAACAAATAGGCTTTGAACTTTTGGTTATCTTCCTACCTCTATGTCATAAGAATTACAAGGAGTGCACCACCCGCTTAGCCTGGCTGTTTAGTATATAAACTGAAATATTTGATATCTGTCTGTCTCTGTCTCTCTCTCTCTTTGTGTGTGTGTGTGTGTGTTCGCTCTGGCCTGAAACACTATGTAGACCAGGCTGGCCTTGAGCTCATAAAGATCTGCCTGGCTCTCTGCCTATGTATACTGAGATTCAAGCTCTGTGCCAACTTGCCTGTTGATATCTCCTTTTTCTTTTTTTTTTAATAATTTTATTTATTTTTAATTTTATGTACTTTGGTATTTTGCCTGCATGTATGTCTGTGTGAGGGTGTTGGATCCCATGAAACAGGATTTACAGACAGTTGTGAGCTGCCATGTGGGTGCTGGGAATTAAACCCGGGTTCTTTGGAAGAGCAGCCAGTGCTCTTAACCACTGAACCATCTCTCCAGCCCCGCTATCTCCCTTTTCAAGACAGGTAAATAAATAAAAATTGTACTTAGGTTTGAATCTTTCATACAAACATCTTAAATTCACACGTCTGCTATAAGTTTGTTCTCATAGACCAGCTATGACTACAAATATCAGTTGTAGATAAACATTGAAAGGGAAATGTCAGTCATCTTGAGTTTTCCATGTTTGAATAATGGTACACATGGGGCATAGGCCCTGAGCCAGGGAAGCACAGTCCTTTTGTCACTCTGTCTGTAAGGATTCTAACCTTTCTACAGTTTTTATGGCAAATGCCGGAGCAGCTTGTGAGTTAATTAGAAGGATATGATAAGCAAATGGGGTTTTCTGGTTCTCCTTTTCCTTTTTGGAATCAATAGCAAAACATCACCATTGTATGACTGTTGGTTGAGGGCCCACCTCCATCTCTGAGAGAAGCCTGTCTTGGCTCTTCCAGTTGTGAGTTGGGTGTAAAGCCTAAGTTTTTCTGTGGGCTCTATTTCTTAGACATTTTATATTTAGCTTCAAAGTTGGGTTTAGTTTCTTCAAGAGAGTGGACCTTGTTTTGCTGTGGCCTTTCCCTAGCCTGTGGCCAGTTTCCTCTCACTTGGCAATGTAGTGTTGGCATGTACAAGGGGTTTGATTGTTAAGGGCTGCATAGTGCTACAGAGACAAAAAAATGCAGTGTGAAGACTGGCAAAGTCAAAAAACAAATGGCAGTTTCAGGATTTCATGAAACCCTGGCCAACTGGTAAGATGGCTGTTCCAAGCTAATAGACTCCAATCAACCCCCTGGGTTATTGGTGGCATTTGCTTCCTATAACTGAAAAGTGCTGCATTCTAGCTATATTCCTGCAGTGGAGGGTAAGTGTTCAGTGCTATTTACTTAAAACATTCTAAAGTTGATAAATGACAAGTACTTCACTCTGGGTAAAGCTTGTAAATCTAGCCCCTATAAAAAATAACAAGCTGACAGCACTTAGTCCTGTTTATAAAGTTCATACGCATCTGTCTTTGATACAGGTGCAATATATATCCATGACATCACACTGCAGCCTGTTAAAGTAACAGGAAAGCAAGCACAACCACAGAGCCAAGTAGCTTCCAGAGGTCCGCCCTATAGCCTCTCTGCCTGAAGGGCACTTTGAGGACAGGAGGCCTGCAGAGGGGATGCTTCCACCTAATAGAGGCTGAATTTCCACTCCTTCATGCCTTTCTTCTTTCTGCAAACCACCCTCTTTCCTTCTGCAAAATGAACACCTGCCTCTTAGCCTCTTCTGTTCTTCAAGCTAAGACCAGGGAAGAGGGCTGTAGAAGTGAGTAGAACAGTATACTACTTTGGCCAGATGGAAAGAGATGGGTTTAAATGTGCACTTCATCAAAAACAGAGACAATTCTATTTTGACAAACTGTTTGGAAAAGACTATAAGCCTAACCCAAAAAAAGCCTACAGATACCATATACTACACAGCTTGGCTCCTTGACTTGACTAGGAGCAGTGAGGGAATGAGGAAAGGACAGGCACTAAAGAAACAACCAAGATACACAGAAAACCTGGGGTTGAATGGGCTGTGTGTGCTCTGATGGACAAACTCTAAATGCAACAAATTGCTTGTTATGTACAGCAGAGTGTGGGTGGCTACTCTTGGTGGAGGCACCTGTAGACAAGCAGTCTCAGGCTGTCAGTATCCGTGAGGAGAAACTACAGTTGTTAGGTTTTGCACATGCTGGTCAATCATTTGTAAACACTGACATTTGGACTTGATGGAGGCTTTGCAATTTTAAGCCTCCCCACAGTGGGAAGACTTTTTTTTAAATTCCAGTAAGTCTGAGGCATTGATCCTTAACATGGACATGGCCTTGTCAACGATACACACTGACTCAGGACTTCATCCACTATTTACATCTTCGCTCAGTTCTGACTTCCTTGACTCCCCATGTATGGGGCTGGCAAGAAGACTCAGTGGGTAGATGTACGTGATGACCTGATTTTTTTTAAGATTTATTAATTTTTATTTTGTGTGTATGTATGTTTTGCTTGCATGTGTTGTATGTGTACTGCATGTGTTTATGGTGTCCCAGATCCAGAAAAGGGTGTCAGGATCTCTTGGAATTAGAGTTAAGGACAGTTACGGACTGGCATGTGGGTGATAATAACAGAACCTGTACCCTCTGCAAGAACAGCAAGTATTCTTAACTGCTGAGCCCTCTCTCTAGTCCCCCCGCTGACCTGAATTTGGTCTGCAGGATCCACCTGTTGGAGGGAGAGAACCAACTTCCTCAAGCTGTCCTCTGACCTTCACATGTGTGTATGCACCCTTCCCCCAATAAATGCAATTTTAAAGATTATTTTAAAGGTCTGTAGGGCCATCTCATGATAATAAGATAATTTGGCAGGTAAAGGCACTTGCCACCAAGCATGATAACCTCAATTCAAAACCTCTGGGACCCACATGGTAGAACGAGAGAACTAACTTTCACAAATTGTCCCCTGACCACATGCAGTTACACACACATATACTCAAATAATCAAAAATAGAACAAAAGTGTTAAAGTTGTATCATAGTGTAAATGTAGATCTGAAAGGCCTAAGTATCAGAAATACTTTTCTTTCCTTAGGCAAGATCTTGTTCCACAGTTCAAGCTAGCTCAGAATTTGTGTTCATTCTCCAGAGTGCCACAGTTAGGAACTTGTATCATCAAGGGTATGAATGTTTTAATAGGAAAATAAATAGACTCATCCCACTCATCCTGGCTTCTACTCCTACAGATATTATTGTAGGATGCTTTGATACAGTGCCCTGACGCAGCCTGGTCCCAGACCGATTGTGCAGAATGAGAATTGTCACATGTACCAGGCCAAAGCTACATATTCATTCCTGCATTGAACATTCAGTACCGCAGATTGGAAATCATGCTGTTTGTCAGATCCTAGAAAAGTGCAGAGAACATTCCTTTACTTTGCAACAGCTTGGACCCAAGTGAAGACATGTTGTTCCTTCAGGCTGGCATGACCTTTCTTTTGTCAGTCCTCTTCCCACAAGACCCAGCTCAGTGTCTCCTCAGTGTAGCCCCTTTTCCCCAAGTCTCCTGGGCTCTCTTTTGTCCCACAACAGCCTATTCTGTTAGCACTTAGCTATTTGTTTTTCCTTATCCTTTACTACCTGTCTTCCTTGTCAGACATGCACAGGGACCATGTGTTGTCCTGAAGTCATCATTTATCTCCTGTGCTGAGCACAAGGACTAGGACATAGTGGGTGCTCAATAAATGTTTGTCAAATGAGTGATAGGATGGTTAGCTCGATGAAAATTGATGGTGTCCTTTCCCATCTGTCATCCATCATTGTGATATGAAGTGGGGCTGGGAGGGTTTAAGCAGCACCACTTGAGAATCAAGACAGGGAGACGGAGTGGGAATTAACAATAACTACCCCTTATTTGCTCTGGGTCCAGCACTGTCTTAGTCTCTTTAAATGTATTAATGCACTTAATCCTTAGATCAATCTGCTGAGACAGGTTCTGCTCATTATCCTTGTTAAAGAGTGAGGAAGTTCAATAACTTGCCCAAGGTCACACAGTAACAGTACTGAGATATACTGGTGGCAGACAACTCACTGACCTATGCCCTTCCTGGAAAGAAGCCCTGATATCTTGAGGCATCTATCTTGTGTAATGATTTAACTTGCCTTTTGTGTGTCTAGAATGGTACCAGTTGTGTTCTATCCTTAGGAGACTGGAGAAAATAGTCACCAGATTAGTTTCTGGGTTCTGTGGTTAGATGCCACAAGTAAAATTAGACAGCTGACAAAACATTATGTTTAGGTGCTAGGGATTTTATTGTTGTTTTGTTGGTTTTTTGAGACAGGGTCTCATTATGTAGTCTTGACTGGGCTGGAATTCACTTTGTAGACCAGCCTGGTCTCAAACTCATAGAGATCTGCCTGCCTCTGCCTCCCGAGTGCTGGGATTAAAGTTGTGGGCTGCTACACCAGTGCCTGACCCTTGTTTTTTGTTTTTTGAGAGAGTCTTGCTATATAACTCAGGCTGACACTGAACTCTCTTTTGAGAGAGAGAAAGCATGCTTGTATAGTTGTGTAGGTCAGAGAATTTAGAAAAGTACAAAGAACATTCCTTTTGCAGCTGCTTGGACCCAAGTGCAGACATGCTGTTTCTTCCTTTTGTCCTTTCTCCACAAGACCCCAGCTCATCCAGTGTCTCCCTTCCCCCCAGTCTCCTGGGCTCACTTGTGCTGAGAAAATGGGAAATTTCTTTTCTCTTGCCATCAATGGGTCCTGAGGATCAAATTAGTTAGGCTTGGTGGCAGGGTCCCTTTACCTCTGAACTGTTTCACAGGCTCCGTTTGGTTCTTTTGTAAATTCAGATGTATTTTCCAATCAAACTAAAATATTTTGATTCCCCTAAGGACCCTTTTTGCTCTAGACCTTTGCATACAGTATTCTCTCTGCCTGCAATACCCTTCCCTGCTTTCTCCTCCAAATTCAGTCTTCACTTGGCTTCTCTTTTCCACAGTCAATTTAGATGTCTTTCTGTGAGAAGGAGATTTTCTTTCTTAGGAGGTTCCACAGTCCCTGGGTATCCCTGTCAAAAACGCAAGTGTTGCTGGAGAGATGGCTCAGCGGTTAAGAGCATAGCCTGCTCTTCCAGAGGATCTGAGTTCAATTCCCAGCAACTACATGATGGCTCACAACCATCTGTAATGAGGTCTGGGGCCCTCATCTGGCCTTCAGGCATACATGTAGACAGAATATTGTATACTTAATAAGTAAGTAAATATTTAAAACAAAAAAAAACGCGAGTGTTTCTGTGCTGAAACCCTTACCTGTGATGATCATCTCTTGTTGACTGACTTCTGTTTAAAACGTTGAAGACTTGTCCTTTGTTCCCCAGTGAACCTCTGTGCCTTGGACTGTACTTGAACACAGTGTGTGTTCATTGTACATTTGTAGGAGTGGATGTATAGGCTGTGTGCTAAGTCTCTGGGCCTTGGGTTTTAAAGTCATCTAGTCAGTCATATTAGACAGCTGCTGTTGATTGTATCTTGTGTACTCTGTATACTCTACATTGGTCACTGGGGATGATGACTAATGCCTCTCTTAGTTAGAGGTGCCTGCAGTCTAGAGAGACCTTCAGATGCCATTGAGTCACTTCAAAGCATCAACATAACTTAAAAGAAACAATCATGTTCAGGCAGGCCATCTTGTACCAAGAAAGCCCAGCCTCCCTTCCACAGGAACTTGAAAACTCTCTAGAGCACCCATGGCCAACAGTTCTTGTTTATAGAGAAGCAAAAACTCAAATAAGGAAGACAAAGGATGTGCATTTGAGGAAGAACATGTTTTAAAGCACAACCTTTTATAGGTAACATGGAGATTAAATTTAACCAAACAAAACTTCTTGGTCTTTTTGCTTTGTTTGACTGGGTTTTGTTTTGCTTGCTTGTTTGTTTGTTTTTTGAATCTCTCCATATAGCCAAAGCTGGCCTCCTGCCTCAGTCTCTTAAGTGCTAGGAATCTAGGTGTAAGACAGCATGTCTGGCCAAAAACCTTATTAATTGCTGAAAGACAAAGGTAAAATGTTTTTTTTTTTGTTTTGGAATGAGGCCCCACTGTATTATGCAGGGTTATCTTAGATTCCTGGGCTTAACGAATCTTCCTGCCTCACCTTAGGATGTTTTATTTTATAAATGAAGGTCTTTAAGTTTTTTTTTGTTGTTGTTGTTTTTGGTTTTTTCGAGACAGGGTTTCTCTGTGGCTTTGGAGTCTGTCCTGGAACTAGCTCTTGTAGACCAGGCTGGTCTCGAACTCACAGAGATCCACCTGCCTCTGCATCCCGAGTGCTGGGATTAAAGGCGTGCGCCACCACCGCCCGGCAGTCTTTAAGTTATTTAAAAATTATTTAAAATTATTTACTTTGTGTCTGTATTGGGGGCACATATATGAAGGTCAGAGGATGACCTGTTGCCTGTTGTGGTGGTCAGCTCTCTCTTACCACGTGGGTCTCAGAGAATAAACATTGGTTCTTAGGCTTTGTGCCAGTGCAGCTAAGCTAGCTCCCCAGCTCAGAGGGCTTGATATATATCTTAAATATATTTAGGACATCTCTACTTTGCTTCCTTCCTTTTTTTTCTTTTTTCTTTTTTTTTTCTTTTTCTTTTTTTTTTTTGAGACAGGGTAGACTTGGTTGACCTGGAATTTACTATCTAGACCAGGCTGGTCTTGAACTCACAGAGATCTGCCTGCCTCTGCCTTCTGAGTGCTGGAATTAAAGGCACATACCACCAGACCACTTGCTTTCTTTAATTTAACTAATCTTGTCTAAAACTTAATTGCTCATCTTTTTTCCCAAACTTGCTGCTTTTTCTGTATTCCTTCTCTCTTTCAGTGGGATACCAGGTGCTCCAGCCGGAAATGCAGGTAGGTGTCCTGGAGTTTTTCTCCCTCTAGCCTATCCAAGTGCTGGTTCTGGGATTGCCACCTTCTGCTTCTCAGCCTCTCTCCCTTTGCCTTCTCGATGACAGGAAGGGTCATCTGCTCTGTGCTCTTGACCATCCTGCAACTGTTCCTTCCTGCAGCTTAATCTTTACCCTGTTGGCATAAAGCAGAGGAACCCTCAAAGCCTGAGGTTGTTCTTTGAGGCAAGACGCCTGCTCCAGCATCAAGTGTCATTTCCACCATCCCCACTCCTGAGGGTACCTGACAGTTTCAATCCTATCACATAGACTTGGAGTTCCCTGGAATGATCATGGTTTTTTGTTTTGTTTTTAAAATAGTGTTCCTTCCCTCCATCATTGACCCCTCACTTGTTCTTCAGTTCTCCTCTGACCTGAGTTCTTTTCTCCTACAGACACCCTGCTTTTGCCGTTGTGTAGCCTCAGTGTGTGACACTTGGGTATGCTCTACAGTACTTGTTGGAAAACAGGCTCTGTTCACACAGAGTTGTGAATGAGCTGTGTCTGACTCTTCTCAGAAGGGGTTCTGTTTCAGTATTGGTCACTTACTGGCCAAGGTAGGGGCAAAAAGATTTGATGATCACAGAACTGGGAAAGGGTTTTTGTGAGATACGGGGTTTGCCTACCTTGGATCACCATGAAAAAAACAGGCCAGTGTTCATTTAGGTAGGCTGCCAAATAACTGCCAAATAAACAGTTTACTTACTTAGTTTTACAACAAGAGCATGGATTTACAGTGGGTGACTCCGGAGGCTCATTTCCAGCTCCAGTAGTCAGTAGTACTTTGCACCAATGTTAAGATATAAGTAGGGAAAATAATGTAAGTAGGGCATTCTGGATTATTTGGAGAACTGTCTCCTCACTTTATTGCAACCTCCATGGGGCAATGACATTGTCTTTTTGCATTTAACAAAAAAATAGGCCCACATTTTAAAAACAAAGAATTGGAAGGGGTACAGGAAAGCTGCAGTAATACTGTATTACATTGAGATTTTCAGCTCTCCAGTATGGAAGTTCACTTTCCTTCCAGGGCTCTACTCACCCTGCTTCCTGACAGCCACGGCCAGGCCTGGCGGTGCCTGTGAGTTATGGTGGATTGGGAGTGATATCCTGATCCTCTTGGCCCTTGGGTGTTTAACTTCCTGGAGTTAATGCCTGTTCTTTAGTGGCATATTATCTTGTGGCAAGGTAGGCATTTATAATTTATATACTGTGTGCTGCTTAAAATAGAGACAAGAGGATAATCAGCATCCTGAAGGTTCCAGTTCTCCAAAATAACATTTCTTCAGTTAAGTCTGCCTGTAGGAATTAAGACCTTCAAAGAATTAAAAAGCCCTCAGTCCAGTTGTCAAATGGGTGTGTCTATTATCCATCCTTATAAAAGGGGAAAGTAATTATATTTTAAAATTAAACTGAGCCGGGTGGCAGTGGCGCACACCTTTAATCCCAGCAGGCAAATCTTTGTGAGTTCGAGGCCAGCCTGGTCTACCAGAGCTAGTTCCAGGACAGGCTCCAAAGCTACAAAGAAACCCTGTCTTGAAAAACCACAAAAATAAATAAATAATAAAAAAAATAGAGCCGTTTTTCCTACTCAAAAATCTCAAGATTTCCATCTTTGCAGTATTCCAGGGACCTGATTATGGTCAGGGAGGGTTTGGGGCCAATGTTGCAGGACAGATACAAGAAATGCCTTGCTTGGTAAAGGACCAAAGCCAATATGCCACTTGTGTGCTGTGATCTTGGTGTCCAACCATTTGGGTTGCTGACTCTGGCTGTAAACACACAGAGAGTTGGCTTTTCCTGTTGAGTACTGGAAGAAGACTGTACATTCACATCTATTAAAGCTGGGAGTATGGTTCAGTAGTAGGATACTTGCCTAAGAAGTGCAAGATCCTGAGTTTGATCCCTAGCACTTGGAGTGGGGGAGAATGGTAAAGAGATGGGCAAGATGGATAGTTGGTAAAGACACTTACTGTACAAGCCTATCTACAAGAGTTTGGTCCCAAGAGCCATATAGCTCCACATATTCATGGCACATACCCTACACAAACATTGAGGTCAACCATTGAGGTCGGCCTCTGGTTCCTCAGGAGCTATTCACCTTGTTCATGTTTTTAATTTTACTTATTTATTTATTGGGGTGTTGTGTGATGTGAATGCCATGGTGTGTGGGTGGAGGGAGACAGGGTTTCTCTATGTAGTCCTGATTGTTCTGGAACTTGCTCTGTAGACCAGGCTGGCCTTGAACTTGGAGATCCTCCTGCCTCTGCTTCTGGAGTGCTGGGATTAAAGAACTGCACCACCATTGCTGGCTCCTTTTTTTTTTTTTAAGCTAGATACTCACTGGGACCTGGGTTCCTTTATTAGGCTGGTTGGCACCCCCACCCCTGAGATTACAAGCATGGGCCACCACAACCAACTTTTTTTGTGTGGGGTTGTTTCAAGAGGGTTTCACTGTGTAACCTAGGCCATCTTGGATCTCATTTTGTAGACCAGGCTGGTCTCAAGCTCACAGAGATCTGCCTCCTGAGTGCTAAAATTAAAGGCATATGCTACCACCACCAGGCTCACATACAGCTTTTTACATGAGTGCTGGGTTCCAACTCAGGTTTTCAGGCTTAAGTGACAAGCATTTTACTGAGCTGTCTCCCAGGATGGTGGAGGTTTCTTGGTGGGGATGGGAGAAGAGCAGATACTTCTGTAGTCAGGTGATCTTATTATTCCCTTACATTCGTGTCTAAGGATTGCTCTTGCATATTTTTCATATGATCATAACTGTATTCAAGTGTTTATTTGAATGTTTATTTGATACATGGGATGGCTGAGGTGGATATCCAGTAAGCAGGTAATATAGGAAAAACCTAATTGACTGAAATCCACTAGGTGGCAACATTTACTCAGCTGCCCTGCATCCTCTTCCTATGAAGATGTTTGAACTTGCTTTTTCCACCTACACCATTGAATAGCCGAGAAAAAGAATATGGTTTAGAAGCAATTTAAGTGTTTTTGAAAGTGAGGCTATGGAATAAACATGCCATAGTTGATTTGTATATTCATCACATGGGTTTGGACACTGAGCATTTGGAATTGCTTTTTGTGCCTGTGGGCAAGTTGCTTCTGCTTGGGCCCAACCAGGCATCCTGATAGAGACCTGCAACTGGCCTATCTGGTCTCTCATTGTTCTTCTGCTCTACAATTTGTGGCTTTGGTTATAATTTCCACATATTTAATTTTTTTCCTGGTAAGACTAGTCTTTAAGTTAAAAAGAGAATACTTAATCTTTTATCAAAAGGCAGAGTCATGATTTAAAAAAAAAAAATCTCAAGCCAGGCGATGGTGGTACACACCTTTAATCCCAGCACTCGGGAGGCAGAGGCAGGTGGATCTCTGTGAGTTCGAGTCCAGCCTGGTCTACAAGAGCTAGTTCCAGGACAGGCTCTAAAACTACAGCGAAACCCTGTCTCGAAACCCCCCCCCAAAAAAAAATCTCAAGGGAGGTAGCGTTTCACAAACTAGCCATCTTCCTGGGCTAATTTAGGAGGCTTGACTCTCCTAAATGAGGCTGCTTACTTACCAGGTTTGCTAAACTCGCAGCTTCAGGGATATTGCAATCTGTACAGAACTGTCCAAGGAGGTATTGTGTGTGCTCCACAGCAATTGAGCCATTAAGCTCTAATTGGTATTTTCCCACTCATGGTTTTGTGTGGGAAGCTTTGAAATTATTAAGGAATTCAGTGCTCATCAGCCATTTTGGTGACAGTAGAGAGTGCTGAGAACAGTTTTGTGTATGAACTGATTATGATTTTTGCTTACAACGTCCTTCCCTGTTGTTTTGTTATATTGCAGATGAAATGGAAAGGGAAGGACCTGTTTGATTTGGTGTGCCGGACACTGGGGCTTCGGGAAACCTGGTTTTTTGGGCTGCAGTACACAATCAAGGACACCGTGGCCTGGCTCAAAATGGACAAGAAGGTTGGGCTAGATCTCCATGAAACCAGTGGGGGAGGCTTGTACTTTCCAGTTGTTTTGTTTTTGTTGTTGTTTGGTTTGGTTTCTTCCTGAGCATGCACTTAGCTTATTTGGTTATTGTTGGGGTATCACAAGGACATAGTAAAGAAGGGGGCAGTTTTTAGTATGAAGTCATATATTTAGGAAACAGGTCCTACAGGCATTTCTGCTCTCCATAGACTCTCCCAGACAAGCAGGATTCACCATGTCTAAACCTTGACCAGCTTTTCTACCCATTGTCACTACCCTGTCTGCTTTTTGGCATTATGCCCTCCGTTTATTGAACCACTAGTCAGGTTTTATGGATAACATTACTACTACCTTTGTATACTTAAAAAAAAGAAAAACCCAACAATTTATGTCTTTGAGAGATTCTCCCAGGGCTCATGTTCATTTTTTTTTTCATTTTAAATAAGTCTTGGAGAACACCAAGACCCAATTGACTTGATCATTAACAAGACTTAAGGAATAAAGAGCCTGAGGTGAAGGAGCAATGCCCATTTCCTCCTCAGGATTCTCTGGGGTTTCTTAAGCACATGAGATCTAGGTTTCTAGTAATTTGAAGCTGGCTTGGAAATGACTATGGCTTAGGGAAGCTGCCCATTTATGGGTTCATATATTCACACAAAGACATGCCTGTCTATTTTCCTGACTACCTAACAGTGAAGACAGCTGGAGAACATGGCCAAAAGACCCCCGATTCCCAAAGTGACTCCATGTCCAATTCAGACCCTAAATGGTGCCCCTGTCAGTTGCCCCTGAAGTTATCTCCTGCATAATGTGATAACCAGCAAAAGTCTCATCTTACTAGTGTTAAGTGAGATATTCGAATTGTGTTCACAACATGTATGTGGTGATTGCCTTCATGCTTAGAACTCCTGGTGGTTGTCAGTTTCCATGGTCAGTCCCAATGATTAGAAACTCCAGATGCCACAAAGAGCCAGTGCTGAGGAGGGCAACTAGATTAGACTTATTTTGAGTCCCCTGGGACTGCCACTGGAATTCAGGCAGGCATATGGAGAATTCTGAAACACAGCAAAGCTTTCTGTGTCTTTTTATGATTCTCAGCAAAGTGAATTTTAAATCATACCTGAATGTTAGCCAAATGGATATTAGATTGGGGGCATCAGGAGTCATAGAACCTGCTGCTCAAATGAAATAAATTATGACACATGTTAATGGAGCCTGGTAGCATGTTTATGTCCTGAAATGAAAATTCACTCTGGAGAGCAGATGGTCCAATCTTTTCAGGGGGTGGTGGGATTGTTAGAAGATTAAAGACAGTGGTTTACTTACTGCATGGCAAGCATTTTGTGACCATCTCTGAAAGATTCCAGGAACAAAGCATTGCCATGATGGCCATGTTTTACTTCTAGTATTCATAACATATAAATGATGTCACAGAGATCTAGTTTATTGTGTTTAAGTTGTATTCCAGGGGAACCTATTAGAGTGGGCAGGGAAAAAAAAGGAATAAAGGAAGGGAAGATGTTACTATTTCAGAATAAATCTTTAGTCTTCCATAAAGGATGATGCCCAAGATCTTTGAGTTATACATTCTAGTTTTATAACTATTTTCTGTGGCTTTGACACTGCTGCTGTCTCTGTAGCTCTGTTCACCCCTTGGGTTTATTGATTGGTTTGGTTCAGAACCCCCTGTGCAAAGTGGAAATAATCTCTTGCTATGGATGGCTCTGTGAATCCTTCCAATTGTAGAACCAACAACCTTTGGGAAATGGGATGCTTGTAACAAGGGAAGGGATTTCATACCTTCCCTGCAAAGCATACTCTGATGATAGTACGTGAAGAAGAGGAGCCAGCACATCATGTCTTTTGTCTGAAATTCTGCAGGTGTTGGATCATGATGTTTCGAAGGAAGAACCGGTTACCTTTCACTTCCTGGCCAAATTTTATCCTGAGAATGCTGAGGAGGAGCTAGTTCAAGAGATCACGCAACACTTATTTTTCTTACAGGTACACTGGCTCATGCTATCTCCCCCAGTACTAAAAGGACCAATTTGAGTATGTTTACAGAAACAGCCCAGGCCAACCCTTTGGAGTTGACCACAAATGCTTCTATACTGCAGAAAATATTCTGCCTCCAAATAGTCAATCCTTTTGGTTCAGTAATGGAAAAAAAAATCTTCAGAATAGAACTTTCCCCAAGTGATGAGAATTGGTGTCAGATGAAATTGCAGAGGTGTGATGTTGCAGCACAGACAGAAGCAGGTACCCAGGATATAAACCTCCATGACCATGGAGCCCAGTTTCTTCTAGCTAACTTGAAAGTTCTCTGAGGTTGTAAAGAAAAGCTTCAGAGGCTTAGCTTAGTTCCTTTAACTGCCGACATCAAGGCAGTTCTTCTGAATGGCAGTGACTCTGTCTGACCCTTGCCTAAGGCATTTCAGACAGCCTGCTCTGTGCTACTCTGGGTGTATATTGTCATTTCCTCCTTCACTGTAGTGCAGGCCCCTTAAAGATAGGCTCATTGAATATACAGTTGGTATTCTTAAGTAATTCCTCAACCAAACTGAAGAAATTGGTTGTTCCAGAATTACAAATTGACCATCTAGGAACACAGGGAGTTGCTTCATTTAAGGATGGAAACCTTGCTTTGTCAGAGAGCCTCCTCAGTTTTATGGCTGTCTGTGGTGATTGATGCTGAAACTGCTTATGTTCCCCAAGGTGGCCCACTGTCCGTCATGTGACAGATTGTAAAGGGCATTAAATGCATTGACTTCCCAGAAGTACACCTGTGATTTTTTTCACACAATCCTTGTAATATGGAGCCTCTGACTATTGTGTTCAGGTTATAGATTGTGAAATGTGACATTACTCTCTGTATAATGCTGTGCTGTGTTGTGTGTGTTGTTAAGAGGATCTCACTCCATAGCTAAGGCTGGCCTTGAACTTGAGATCCTTTTGCCTCAGCCTCTAGAATGCTGGAATGTATGCCCCATGCCTGGCTAACTAGTTTCTTTTACAAAGGAGTTTCATGCATGCATGCATGCATGCATGTGTGCTTTAGGTCAAAAGGTAGCCCTTTCAGATTTTTTGTGTTTTGGTTTCTTTTTTATCTCTTTGTAAAAGAAAATAGGAGATCTGAAGGTTTCACTGCTTTAGAACATCTCAGCTTTCATTTTCACTGAGTTTTAAAACCTGGGGAGAACTGTATGTGTGAATAAAGCCACATGAAGTTACTTTGGGGTTGGGAATGTAGCTTTATAGAATGCTTGCCTTGTGTTCATGAAGCCTTGAGTTCCAACTCCAACGCTGTATAAACAAAGCATAGTGAACTTTTGTAATCCACGAAGGATCAGAAGTTTAAGGTCATCTTCAGTTACATAGAGAGCTCAAGACCACCTTAAGCTACATGAGACCAGACTACCTTAGTATTATAGGAATGACTTTCCTGTGAGTACTTCAGGCAGCACCTGTCCTCCTGTGACTTTTGCTTGATTTTTCTTCATACTGAGATGTTAAATTGTTTTTGTGAGTAAGCAAGGCAACGTCTACTAATAGGAATCTGTGAAAAGAGTTGGCTTTGCTTAATGTACCCCCACTTCATGTGGCTCTCTTGTCCTTGTGTCTGGAACATCATACACTGCACCACTGTATAGAATTAGGTGCAATGAGATATGTTAATTCAATATTATGGCTTAGGAATTATATTTCCTGAACCTCATGTGTACTTAAAAGTTGAATCGATCAAATTTTATTGCTTCCTTTTTCCTTAGAGCAGCACATTGAAAGAGATGACTTTTTTCTACAGTCATAATTCAGTGGCCTTGGTGCCTTTTGTCTTGTATGAAGATTTGAAAGTAGCCTCCATCTCTTCTAGGACTGTGAGTGCTCCACAGGGCCCAAGACTGAGACAGAGTGCAGCCACCCTTAGCCATAGCCCCATCACTCTCTGCTGTAATCAAGCAGATCGTATTTACTCTTCAGCCTTGACTCTGAGGAGAAGAAATGAGGGCTTTTTTGCAGCAAGCTTACTGGTAACTTCTTAGTGGCTGAACTCTCAACTGGTCTGCAACACTTAAAAAAAAGTCTCCTTTGTTAGAAAATCATTAATAGGCTGCTTTGGCAGCCCTCATTTAGAATACCCTGCAGCCATCTGCTGTGACCAGGCGGCACTGCTGTCTTCCAAACATGCCATCTCATCTCTCTCTCTCTCTCTCTGCCCCTTTCAGGTGAAGAAACAGATTTTGGATGAAAAGATCTACTGCCCTCCTGAGGCTTCAGTGCTCTTGGCTTCCTATGCTGTCCAGGCCAAGGTGGGTCCAAAGAAAGAAAAATGCATTCTTCCTCAACATTAACGTGTCACAGCATGGCTCCAATTTTCCATTTTTTTTATTTTGTTGACTTTAGAACAACTTGCCCCCCAAAATGAGATGTCATGAGAGTTGGGTATCTACTGTTGCTGCCTCAACTTCTGCATATTTTATATATATATATGTATATTGTGTATACAAGTGACAAGCATATCATTCTAATGACTTACAATTCATTCTAAGTGAATTCATTCAAAAAGATGAATTTTCTGTGTAATCTCATTATGCACATGTGGTTCATTGCATTCATTGCATCAGCTTCGTTCTATTAGTCAGGGAAAGTGAATTTATGGTCTCTAATTATGATCAAATGAGGCTTTTAGGTGAGCAGGACCCAGATTCTCTATCCAACCTCATCTTTCCAGAGAATACATTCTTAGAAGCCATACTCCTGGTGAGGCCCCAGTAGGCATACTTTGTGCATGTGGCTAGGAGCTGGGTCTGCTGAGCCTGCTGGGCCCATTGGTGCTGTCTCATCAGCCTAAAGTCATTTACTCTCGTTTAGACAGCAGACCAGGAGTGGTAAGAGAGGAGCATCACTGAGTGTCTGTCCCATGTATAAGCCAGCTAGAGTGTTTCATGACCCTTGAGTTTCCCATCTCAATCACATTTTTAATATAACTTCAGATCAAAGCCAGGAATGACTTGTTTGCCATTTAGGATGGGAAAAGGGCTTCAAAGTGTGTATGCTGCTCAGGCCAGTAGAAGCACAGAGTCAGTTTAATCATTTGATGACTCATTAGTGTCTGCTGAGTAGTCACAAGGCTTGAGACATGAGGCTTGTTAACTGTCCGATGCAGGCACTAGAGCAAGTTCTGCCCTCAGTGATTCTCCAAGGTCTTTGGTACCTTCATGGGTAAAGCTAGAGACAGAATCTATGGCTTTAGAATTATATTTTATACCTTCCTTGAAAAAGGGATAATTGAGAAAACAGAAAATGGGCTGTGGTTCAAGTAAAGCATATGCTCCTTTTATGCTTTGATCAAGAATATTAGTAACAGGAAAAATGTATCTTTTCAGTCCTAACAGTGACAAAGCAGCCATCATTACTTTCATTAAATCCATGTACTTCTTGGCTCAGAGTTGAGTTCCTTTTTTGCATGTTTTCTCCTATTTGAAACCCAACGAAGCTCTCAAGGATATTACCTCAGTCTCAAAGGCTATGGGTTTTGGGTCACAAATTCAAAGGCCATTTATTTGGGAGCAGAGGGGTAGGATCGTTTTCAAGGAACCAACAGATGTTTGCTTGAACAGATTTTACTGCAGGAAAGCCCTACTTATTTGGCTTCTGCCAATTTGGAGATGAAAGTGATTCACAGACAACATATGTGGTTCATATGGAGGTGGGTGCTCGAACTATTTTTTCCGGTGTTAAATTTAGGAATCTTACAAATACAGGTAATCTCTAGCTTTTAAAGTCTGTATTCAGGCTGGGTGTGGTAGTGCACACCTTTAATACTAGACAGGGCAGTCAGATCCCTGTGCGTTCCAGGCCAGCAAGGGCTGTACAGTGAGGCCCTGTTTGCATTCAGGAAACCATGTTACCAGTTTCTTAGACTACTGGTTAATAGTGAGCAGATATGTAGGATGAGCCTTATCTATAATGTTTATCAAAGTGTTCAACAGACTATTTCACAAGATACCCCATGTAGTATTTTTTGGAAGCCAAAGCTTATGCTTGTTTTCCTGCTGACAGAATTAAAGGTTAGAAAAGATGAAAGAGCTGGGTGTAGTGGCGCATACTTTTAATCCCACCACTTGGGACGCAGAGGTAGGAGGTTTTCTGTAAGTTCAAGGCCAGCCTGGACTATAATAGTGAGTTCCAGGACAGCCAGGGATACACAGAGAAACCCCTGTCTTGAAGAAAAACAAAACAAAAAAGATTAATGGTTTGTTCAGGGTCACAATGCTTTTATGTTATTTCTATACTTATGAAATGTACATACCACTTGTTTTGTTGTGTTTTGTTTTCATGGTACAGGGGACAAAACCCAAAGCCCAACATGTGAGGCAAGTGCTCTACCATACATGCCTCTTCGTGAAGATTCAAACAGTGGGATGAAGGGTAGAGCCAGGCTGGAAACCCAGGTATCTAGGCTGCCTGACCCAGCACTTTGTTCCTGCCCCTTCACTGTCTAGTGAAGTTTGTGGAGGTCAGACATTAACTTTCACTAAATTCTAGTTTCATTTACAAGATGAACACTGGGGCTGGAGAGATGGCTCAGTGGTTAAAAGCATTGTCTGCTCTTACAGAGGACCATGTTCAATTCCCAACATCCACACACAGCTCATTGTCTGTAGCTCTAACTCCAGGGGATCTTACACCTTCACACAGACATACACGAAGGCAAAGTACCAATGCCCTTAAAATATAAACAAACAAATAAAAACAACTTGACGGTAGGATGTTCATTATTAATATATTAATTTTTACCAATTCATAAGCATGGGGGAATCTTCCTATTCACTGATACCATTTTTTTTTTGTTTGTTTGTTTTTTGAAACAGGGTTTCTCTGTAGTTTTGGAGCCTGTCCTGGAACTAGCTCTGCAGACCAGGCTGGCCTCAAACTCACAGCAATCCACCTGCCTCTGCCTCCCAAATGCTGGGATTAAAGGCGTGCACCACCACCTCCCCCCAGCATCACTGATACCTTCTTTCTTCTTTTTCTCCCTTTTTTATTATTATCTATTTATTTATTTTCCATGATATTTATTGAGCTCTACATTTTTCTCTGCTCCTCTCCCTGCCTCTCCCCTCCCCCCTTCAAACCTTCCCCAAGGTCCCCATGCTCCCAATTTACTCAGTAGATCATGTCTTTTTTTTTTTTTAAGGGTCTTTTTTTTTTTACGATTTTTATTTATTTATTATGTCTACAATATTCTGTCTGCGTGTATGCCTGAAGGCCAGAAGAGGACACCAGACCTCATTACAGATGGTTGTGAGCCACCATGTGGTCGCTGGGAATCAAACTCAGGACCTTTCGAAGAGCAGGCAATGATCTTAACTGCTGAGCCATCTCTCCAGCCCCGAGATCATGTCTTTTTATACTTTCTACTTCCCATGTAGATTATATCTATGTAAGTCTCTCTTACTGTCCACATGGTTGTCTAAGATCTCTGGGATTGTGGTTTGTAGGCTGGTTTTCTTTGCTTTATGTTTATAAACCACCTATGAGTGAGTACATGTGATAATTGTCTTTCTGGGTCTGGGTTACCTCACTTAAAATAATGCTTTTTAGTTCCATCCATTTTCCTCCAAAATTCAAGCTGTCATTATTTTTTTCTGCTGCGTAGTACTCCATTGTGTAAATGTACCACATTTTTTATCCATTCTTCAATCGAGGGGCATTTAGGTTGTTTCCAGGTTCTGGCTATGACAAACAAAGCTGCTATGAACATAGTTGAGCACATGTCCTTGTGGCATGATTGAGCATCCTTTGGATATATACCTAAAAGTGGTATTATTGAGTCTTGAGGAAGGTTGTTTCCTAATTTTCTGAGAAATCATCACACTGACATCCATAAGGGTTGTACCAGCTTGCATTCCCACCAGCAATGCAGATGTGTTCTCTTTTCCCCACAATCTCTCCAGCATAAGTTGTCATCAGTGTTTTTGATCTTGGCCATTCTTACAGGTGTAAGATGGAATCTCAGAGTTGTTTTGATTTGCATTTCTCTGATGACTAAGGATGTTGAACATTTCCTTAAGTGTCTTTCAGCCATTTTAGATTCCTCTGTTGAGAGTTCTCTGTTTAGGTCTGTACTCCAT